>JAFIRS010006654.1:0-34049 GCA_018342105.1 Gonioctena quinquepunctata | reverse complement strand
CTAAGGTCAACTAAATTTCAGAGATGAAAACGGTTTGTTTGGGAAATTTTTCTATTATTCACAATGTTAGGCCTTAAGTTTTTATTTCCAAAAAAAGGACCAGGGGGTTTTAGGGATTGATTAGGGGTTGTGTTTATTAGAATAGCAACAATCCGTTGAAGATCGCTTTTATATTTAGATGCTAAAAGATTTTTAGGATAAAAAAAATGGATTATTTGTGTATCTTCCCCAAAAGTTGAATTTCACTAGATTTAAAATTTCGGTAAGTCTGATGTATACAAAAAAAAAAATAAAAAAGGCCAGGATAGCCCCCCCAAACCCCAGAGACTATTTTTTTCGAGTTTGGATTTTATCAATGCACACCGTTGTGTGCGATTCCATAAATACGTTTTAAAAAAAGATATGGGGTTAAATCCAAAATTTTAATTTGGGGAATTAGTAAGGGGGATCAATCTATCGAATCAGTTCACCCAGGGTTTTGACATCTTGGGTATATGTTTTTTTAAAATTTGGGGTTATGAGCTGTGTTTCCTTTCCCTTTTGACAAGTCAGGTTGTAACGGCAAATTTATTTATCTGCTGTCAAACACAATTGTCACGAGAATTGAATATAATTTAAATAATAACGAGTGATTCAAACTGGTTTTTTACCTTCTGATTTGGAAGAAATGACCGAAATAGGGGATTCCCCGGAAAAAAACCGGAGTGTATATAAAATAGTTTTTAATCGGTACGAAGGGGGCACTAAGAAAAAAAATATCACCATAATGTTTTCATATAAATTTTTTATTTTGGACCATAATGAATTCATTAGGGGGCGAGTACCTAATGATTCCTTATGTTATCAAAATTGAGTGACAACGTTGTCATTATGACATGCCACGAAAAAAATAATGCATAATAAGTGATGGAATTAGTTATTTGATGTTGAAAATCAAATGAAATTCCTTGAAACTTGTTGCGGGGTCTTACACTGAAAAACTGAATAAAAAAACATATTTCAACTTTGGGGAGCTGAGAAAAACCTATAAGTATTCCTTTTCTTGTGAGAAAACCATAACAAAATAAATCTTTCAAAAAATTTTTGGGGGGTGTTACACTAAAAAAAAATTTAAATTTTTAAAAAAAAAAATTTTAACTTTGCGCAACAAGCTGGGCAAAACCTGAATAATGTGATTCAACTATACAAATAAATCCTTAAAAAAATTTTTGCGGGGGCTTATGAAAAACTGAATTTTCGAAAAAAAAAAAAAAATTTCAACTTTTCGCAACAGAGCTGAGACAAAAAACCGATATAAGTGTTCCTTTTCGTGTGAATCCAACTATAACAAAATAAATTTTTAATACTTGTTGAGGGACTTAAACTGAAAACGGAATTTTCGAAAAAAAAAAAAATTTCAACTTTGCGCAAATAGAGCTGAGACAAACCTGATATAATTTTCCCCTTTTTTGTGTAGAACCAACATAAAAATAAATCCTTCAAAACTTGTTGCGGGGGGGGTTTCACTGAAAAACGAATTTTCGAAAAAAAACATATTTCAACTTTGCGCAACTAGAGCTGGGGCAAACCTGATATAATGTGAAAAGACAAAAAAACCTTTTAAAACGGCGGAGGTCTTTCCTAAAAAAAAATTTCAAAAAAAAAAAAACTTTAACTTGGCGGGGGAAACCGATATAATGTGCTTTTCGTGTAGAATCCAACTATAACAAAATAAACCTTTCAAAACTTGTTTCGGGTTTTAACCCCAAAAAAAATGAATTTTAAAAAAAAAAAAAATATTCCAACTTTGCGCAACGAGAGCTGGGGAAAAAACCTGATATAATGTGTCTTTTTTTGTGTAGAATAAACTATAACAGAATAAATTCCCCAAAATTGTTGGGGGGGGTGTTACACAGAAAAAAAATTTTTAAAAAAAAGATTTCAATTTGGGAACCCCGAGCTGAGAAAACCCCGATATAATGTGTTTTTTTCTTGTGAACCAACCCCAAAAAAAAAAAATCCTTGAAAACCTTTTGCAGGGTTTTTACACAAAAAAAAATTTTCAAAAAAAAATTTCCCCAAATTTGCGCAACGAGAGCTGAGACAAAACCTGATATAATGGGGTCCTTTTTTTTGTGTAGAATTCAACTATAACAGAATACATCCTTGCAAAATTTTTTTGGGGGTTTTTCACAGAAAAACTAATTTTTTGAAAAAAAACAGATTTAAACCCCCCCCCAATTTAGACAAACCGTTTTAATGTTTTCCCTTTTTGTGTAGAATCCAATTTTTAAAAAAAATAAATCCTTGCAAAACTTGTTGCGGGGGGCTTACACTAAAAAAAAATGAATTTTCAAAAAAAAAAAATATTCCAATTTTTCCCCCAACGAGAGCTGAGAAAAACCTTTTTATAGATGTAATTTGACTTCATGAATAAAAAGAGATTAAAAAAAATTTTGAAGTTGTTGGTCATAAAACCTCAATTTTCCCAAAAGTTCACTGTAAAAAAGCTTTTTTTTCGAAAAAAACTAAAAACGGGGTAGTTATTCCTATACCAAAATCAATAACACAAATGAAGCTTTAATTTTTGGGCCTATTAATACCCCTTCCTCCGATTAAAAAAAAATTGAACTAGTAGTTTTAGATCAAAATGAATACATTGAAAAAAATAAACTCTTCGGGTTTCCCAAACGGGTTTTTGAAATAAGCATTCTTGTGAAACAGCTCTGTTTCAGGTTTAAAAAAGGAAAAAAAAATTGTCGATGAAGATAAATAAAAATTGCCATTTTTTTGGATTTAAAAAGGGCATTCAAAAAAAAATGATATTCCAATTTTGTTTCAAAATTTGGGGAGTAAGGATAAGGGGGAAGGGGTTTGTTGGGGTTCAAGAGTTACTTGTCTGATGGGCCCCCAACAACCCAAAAAAGTTAACGGTACACCTTTTCAGGTGCAAAATATGTTACGGGGGTTCCACAAGGAGGTTTTGCCCTTTTTTATACTCTATCTGAATGACATACAATACATTGAAGACTGTGAGTTTCTGAATTTTTGCCGATGATACTCTGTTGGCTGAAGGGGTTTTAAAAATTTCGCTGTTATAAAAGTCAATCTTTTTTAAAAAAATACTTTTTTCAACACAAATAAACTCAAACTAATTTTTCCAAAAAAAACCCAAATGATTATTTCCACAAAAAAAAAATTTTAATCAAAACACGACTCAGTTATAAAAAGATGAGCCCATTGAGTTTTTTAAAAAAAATCAAATACCCTTGGAAAATCGATAACAATTAAACTTCAAGGATCATTGTCAATACATTCACAGAAAAAAAAAAAAAAAAATTTTTCTTCACCGTGTCAGTAGCCATCTCAGCTTCCCAAGGGGGATGGGTCTATAACACAATAATCCAACCCCACTACGTTTACCGTGCCAGCCTGTTATCATTATTTTTTTAATATATTGAATCTTGCAGAAGTTGCAAAATAGAGGAATGAAAAATTTTTTTGAAATGCAACAGATTTGCACCCATCACAATTATGCATCAAGTTTTATTCCCAGAAGGATAGAATTTTCTTTCCCCTCTATGATTTTCATTTTCAAAATTTTATGTATGAAGCACCTGTTTACTTTTAATCAATTTATCACATTCACCAGTGAAATTCACGATTATCCTACGCGAGGCAGTCCAAATTTTCTTTATTTTCCCCGTAAGGTATTCCCAATCTATGAACCCATCTTTCCATCGAGGTTTGCTTAATTTTCTAATAATTTTTCCATTAAAATTTAAAACAGTCTTTTTTGGTGAAAAAAAATTAAGGGGGGGTTGAGTATTTGAAATCAAAAAACCCGATAAGGTCCCTTTCAGTGTCCAAAATTTATATTTTACCTTATTATTTTTTTTAGAATAACTCATATAATTTAATTTGGGGATTATTATTATTATTTCAATTTCATTTTATTTTTTTCCCAAATTTTGGGTTTTTATTATTATTGTTTTTTATACCTATATGGTTTATTTATTTATTTAGTATGTTTCTACTTTTTTTTCCCAATAAACAGTTCTTTTTTTTTAGGGGAATAAATTTTAGACAATTCACTTTGTTCGTAATTCGTAATTATTCATAATTATGTTTAATTAGGACTTGAAAAAAAGTTTTAATTGGGGTTCCCCATTTCAATAAAAATTTCCCCAAAAAAATTTTTTTATCATAAAAAACCAAATTTTTGTTGACAAAGTTTGTTTTTCATCTGAATTTTAAGGTTTTTCTAGTACATACTGGTCAATGTTAAATATAAAGTAATAAGATAATATTTTGTCAGTTTGTTTTTAAATTAATATGTAAAAAAACATGTATAAATAAAATAGACAGAAATACAATATAAAATAGACAGCAAATACAATATAATCACCCAAACCAACAAAAAAACAGAAATTGTATAGACTACCCCCAAAAAAAAAAAATAGGATATTGAAAAATAAAGAATGGGGCCGGGGAAAAAAAATTCCTTTTAAAATTTTAATGGTTTATTTAACAGCAATTTTTTTAATTTAAAAAAAGTTCAAATTGGCTTTGGTTTTTTAAAAGGAGGTAGATGATTGTACATCTTGCAGCCATTGAAAATAATAGAATTTTTTATTATGATGATTTTTAAAATGGGGACTTAGTTTTTTTTGTCGAAAAGGCAAAGGGAAGGAAGTTTGTTTTAAAATGTTCAGATGTTTCCCCAAACAAATAAACGGTTTCCAATATGAATATTGCTATTATCGTAAGTATTTTTAAATTTAAGAAAAAGGGGTACAGGAGTCACAAAAATTTTGCTTTGCAATAAAACCCCCAGCCCCCAAAAAATAAGAATACTGCCCTGAAAATCATTACATGCACCCCAGAATGGGATCCCGTACCTGAGATGAGGAGAATAATAAACGACTCTAGCCGCAAAAGATCCCAACTCATTTGAGACAATCTTGACTGAAAAAACATCCAGACGATATTTTTTTCCCAAGGCCAGAATGTGACCCCTCGAATTCAACTTCGTATCAATAACCAATCTAGGAATTTTGTGTTGAATTTTATTTTCAATAACATTTGACCCGAGGGGTAAGTCATCAAGTAAGCATCAAGGTTATTGTTGGTTTTTTAAATTATTGAGTGCAAGACGATTAGAGTCAACCAAATTTTTAATCCCGTTGATATCATTATATTTTCACCTCTTTGATTCACTACTATTCCTTTGGCGCGCCAAATTATTGCGGTGCCTCAGGAATAGGGGTAAACTTTCCAGATATGCCGATATTCGACAAATCATAATATAAAAAAATAAACCGGGCCCAAACTGATCCCTGGGCACTCCACAATTTATAGAAGATTTGATGACCTTGGGAGGTTACTCCCATTCCGGATTTGATAATAATGATTTTACCCAATTCATTGTTACCCTCTGAAACCGTAAACCTGTTTTGCGCAGTATTTCAGATTTACGCATGAAAGTTTTGAAAAATCACAAAATACTGCTGCCGCAACATCACCATTGTCGAGTTTAGTATATACTTCATAGAGGAAGGCAAAGATAGCATCATTTGTATTTTTACCGATTGAAAGCCAAATTGTTGTTTGTGATGTTTCCATTTTTATTCAAGAATTCCATAAATTTTTTTTTCACTAATTTTTTATTATCTTGGCAATTGTGGGAATCATAGAAATTGGTCGAAAATTTGCCGGATTCCCCGGTGTCTCCCTTTATGGAGAGGAATTACGGATGTTTTAAAAGCAGGAAAAGTCACGAAACGAATCATTAATCAGACTTGAAAAAAAATACTGAGAACATTGTCTGGGGAGATTTTCGAAGATTCTCGCCGAAATTTCATCGATTCCCGAGGATTTCTTGTTATGTATTGACTATATAACTGTTTTTAGTTCCTGAAGATCTGTATCATAAAGTAGAATGCTAACCGCAATTCTTACGTTTGAGAGGTAATCAAGTGGATTTTTATTGGACGATAGTTCGACCGTTAACTTCTCAGCTACTGAGCAGTAATACTCGTTTAGAGTGTTAGGATTTAGGGAAATTTGATGTGTATTTGAAATTTTTCCTCCGAGCTCGTTAATAATACCCCAACTTTCCTTAGGTTTGTTTGCAGCTTGCTCAATTCTGTTTTTGTAGTATAGATCTTTGGCTAGCCTCAACATTTTCCTGTAAATTCTACGGTAATTGCAGAAGTAAGAGTGAAAGAGATGATTATCAGTAAATTTTCTAATATAATGCAAGGACCGTAAGTTTTTTGCAGATGTTTTGATGCCTAGAAATAACCATTCTTTATTCTGCTTAATTTTTATATTCTGTAATGGAAATGAGCTATTAAAAATGTGTACAATTTCATTATAGAATGCAAAGAAACTATCATTCTTATCCATTAAGAACCAGTCATTATTTAGGCATGAGGATAAAAATCTTTCGTAATTTTTTTTGTTATATACTCTGCCGGTTTTTGTTTTGTTTTTTTTTCTGAATTGATTTGAAATGTGCAAATGATTGCTTCATGATCTGATAGACCTGATGGTATGATTACAGTAGACACAGTTTCATCATCAAAGTTACTGCACACCTAATCTATAAGTTGCAGAGTGCTGCGTTATACGGGTAGGAGTGTCTATGTGCATGGTGATATTAAAGGAACTCATAATGTTCGAAAGAGACTGGGTAGCTTCCGAGTTCTCATCAATGAAATTTATGTTGAAGTCACCGGTTAGAATAATTTTGCTATTGGGAAGAAGTCTATAAAGCAGGGATTCTAATTTAAACAGGAATAGATTTATGTCAGATGTTGGGGATCTGTAGATACAGAGTATGTAAATATAATTATTTTGCAGTGAATCATAGAACATTCAAGTATTTTCTCTTCCAGCAAGTCATTCAGAGTATCAACATGTTTGAAGTCATAATTTTCAAATGCAGAGTTATGTATCAGGATCATAGATCCGCCATGTATCGTGTTAGTCCTAGAATAAGCTGCTGAAATTGTGTAATTAGATATGTGACATTGTTCACCGAGCTCAAGCCAGTGTTCCGTTAGCAGGACAATGCTGGGATAGCCTAAGTGTTCTAAAAGCACAAACAATTCAACCGTTTTATTGCGTACCGTAATGTGTTTTTTTCCAAAAAAAATAAACCTTGTAAAATTGTTGGGGGGACTTACACTGAAAAAACTGAATTTTCGAAAAAAATTCATATTTCAACTTTGCGCAACTAGAGCTGAGACCACAACTTGATTTAATGTGCTCCTTTTCTTGTGTAGAATCCAACTATAACAAAATAAATCCTTGCAAAGCTTGTTGCGGGGGTCTTACACTGAAAAAACTGAATTTTCGAAAAAAAACATTCCAAATTTGCGCAACGAGAGCTGAGACAAAACCTGATATAATGTGTTCCTTTTCTTGTGTAGAATCCTACTATAACAAAATAAATCCTTGCAAAACTTGTTGAAGGGTCTTACACTAAAAAAACTGAATTTTCGAAAAAAAAAACATATTTCAACTTTGCGCAACTAGAGCCGAGACAAAACCTTATATTATGTGTTCCTTTTCTTGTGTAGCAAATTTCCACACCCACCCAGGAGGTATTGCTGCCAGAGCTGTTGAATGTTTCTTCATGTTGTTGGTTTATTAATGTTCTGTAATAGTTGTCAGTAGTGCCATTAACAAACAAGCTATGAAGCTGAATATGTTTCACTATCAAAATGATGACAGCTCTGGCATATGGGCGCGTTACCTTTTTTTTCAGTGGGTGGTTCGCCAGGAGCCCTACTATCCCACAGTCGTTGATTTAATTACTTCAATATGCTGTGTACCGTATCGTCAAATATGAAGAGCACTACTTTACAAATACCATACGAAAATTCCACAAAGACAAAAATGAGAATATTCTTTCTCATTTTGCAAAAGGCCTGACTCCAAATAGCCTTGCGCTCTCCACACAAATTCCGCATCGTTCAGCAATTGCTTTACCGCAAAGACAAAAATGAGAATATTCTTCCTCATTTTTGCAAAAGGCCTCCGACCTCCCCAAATAGCCTTGCACTCTCCACACAAATTCCGCTCGACAATTTCGCATCGTTCAGCAATTGCTTTACCGCAAAGACAAAAATGAGAATATTCTTCCTCATTTTTGCAAAAGGCCTCCGACCTCCCCAAATAGCCTTGCCCTCTCCACACAAATTCCGCATCGTTCAGCAATTGCTTTATGCAAAGACAAAAATGAGAATCTTCTTTCTCATTTTGCAAAAGGCCTCCGACCTCCCCAAATAGCCTTGCCCTCTCCACACAAATTCCGCATCGTTCAGCAATTGCTTTACCGCAAAGACAAAAATGAGAATATTCTTCCTCATTTTTGCAAAAGGCCTCCGACCTCCCCAAATAGCCTTGCCCTCTCCACACAAATTCCGCATCGTTCAGCAATTGCTTTACCGCAAAGACAAAAATGAGAATATTCTTCCTCATTTTTGCAAAAGGCCTCCGACCTCCCCAAATAGCCTTGCCCTCTCCACACAAATTCCGCATCGTTCAGCAATTGCTTTTATTGCAAAGACAAAATGAGAATATTCTTCCTCATTTTGCAAAAGGCCTCCGACCTCCCCAAATAGCCTTGCACTCTCCACACAAATTCCGCATCGTTCAGTAATTGCTTTACTGCAAAGACAAAAATGAGAATATTCTTTCTCATTTTGCAAAAGGCCTCCGACCTCCCCAAATAGCCTTGCCCTCTCCACACAAATTCCGCATCGTTCAGCAATTGCTTTACCGCAAAGACAAAAATGAGAATATTCTTTCTCATTTTTGCAAAAGGCCTCCGACCTCCCCAAATAGCCTTGCCCTCTCCACACAAATTCCGCATCGTTCAGCAATTGCTTTTCCGCAAAGACAAAAATGAGAATATTCTTCTCATTTTTGCAAAAGGCCTCCGACCTCCCAAATAGCCTTGCCCTCTCCACACAAATTCCGCATCGTTCAGCAATTGCTTTTCCGCAAAGACAAAAATGAGAATACTCTTTCTCATTTTTGCAAAAGGCCTACAACGTCCCCAAATAGCCTTGCCCTCTCCACACAAATTTCGCACCACAAATTCCGCATCGTTCAGCAATTGCTTTACCGCAAAGACAAAAATGAGAATATTCTTTCTCATTTTGCAAAAGGCCTCCGACCTCCCCAAATAGCCTTGCCCTCTCCACACAAATTCCGCACGACAATTCCGCATCGTTCAGCAATTGCTTTACCGCAAAGACAAAAATGAGAATATTCTTTCTCATTTTTGCAAAAGGCCTACAACGTCCCCAAATAGCCTTGCCCTCGCCACACAAATTCCGCACGACAATTCAGCATCGTAAGGCAATTGCTTTATTGCAATGACAAAAATGAGAATATTCTTTCTCATTTTGCAAAAGGCCTCCGACCTCCCAAATAGCCTTGCCCTCTCCACACAAATTCCGCATCGTTCAGCAATTGCTTTACCGCAAAGACAAAAATGAGAATATTCTTTCTCATTTTTGCAAAAGGCCTCCGACCTCCCCAAATAGCCTTGCCCTCTCCACACAAATTCCGCATCGTTCAGCAATTGCTTTACCGCAAAGACAAAAATGAGAATATTCTTTCTCATTTTTGCAAAAGGCCTCCGACCTCCCCAAATAGCCTTGCCCTCTCCACACAAATTCCGCATCGTTCAGCAATTGCTTTACCGCGAAGACAAAAATGAGAATATTCTTTCTCATTTTTGCAAAAGGCCTCCGACCTCCCCAAATAGCCTTGCCCTCTCCACACAATTTCCGCATCGTTCAGCAATTGCTTTATATTTTATAATTTCAAAAATAGGAAATATCCGTCCTGTAGAAATAGGTAAAACGGCACAGTACAAATACACTCTTTTTGTCTTTTTTGTTGGTTTTCGAACTATACTACCCGTAGCTTCAAAAAAAATGATGGGTAAACCATTTCTCCTGCTCTTATCAACAACTTCAAATTGTTCCTTACTAAAAATCTTCACATTGAATGGTACCGACACTTGCTTTACTAATTCACCGTGATCTTGCATTTTTATTAGATCTAATAAATCATTTTCATCCCGGTCCCAATGAGATTCTGCTGCCGATTTAATTTTTCCAATAGTACTATCTGATTTAATATTTTGTAAGTTACCCGACTCTGAAATGTGTTTTTTGCTGATAAAATAGATTTGCGTTTGTATTCCGATGGCTTTCTATGCAATACCTTACTTTTGACAAGTGAACGTTTAATACCTTTCACCTGTAAAGTTATTTTATTTGGATGACAAAAATTCACTGAATTCGTGTAAACTTCAACATTTTGACCTCGTATAAATAATATGAATTTTTTACAATTATAATTATTATTTTTACATACAGCATAAATTTTAATGATCCGTCTTTGAGATATCTAATTACGATAGTGCAAACATTATTCACAAATTTTTTAAAGCGGTTCCGAAAATAGGAAGGATAACGATTTTCCCGTATAATACAGTTTTCTTCCTCAATTTTTTCTTTGCAGACTAATCCATCAACTATTCCCCTGTGCATTTTATTTAAATCAGCATAATTGATGTGCCCTAATCTCCTATGCCAGGTATTCCCTGTAGCCAAATAGCAGCTCTCTACAGAACTAGACTTGTGTACATTCAATTTATATAGATCAGCTGTAGCTACTAACATTTTTTCTTTGTTATATACTTCGCAACCATCTGCATAGAAAATAACTGAATTCCCATTCTTGATCAGTTGACTCACAGACAAGAGATTCGTTGTAAGCTCGGGTTCACACAGAGCATTATTTATAACAATATCATGTACCTGTTTACCGATTTTCGTCTGTAGGCTAACATTTCCCATGTATTTCACTGGAACTTTGGTATTGTTTGCTACAATAATCTCCTTCAGCGCACTTTGAACCATTTCTTCCAAATTTTTTAATATTGTAATCTGAGCACTGAGCACTGGTTCCGGAGTCGATATACCAGTTATCAGTATAGAACTCTTGTCTATGATACCAGTCTTCTTTACTGAACGTTACATTCAGAAACACCACACTGAATGCGTGTTCATTCTTCTGGCTTGAATTCTGCCAATTTTTCTTTCTTGTCTTGACTTTTGAAACGGCCAAATTGTTTAAAACCAGGTGTTCTGTGATTGAATGTCATGCATGGTTTATTTGACCTACTGCCGTTGTCAACTCTTGTGCTGCTAGCGCTGCCTGTATTGTTGGTTATATTGCTGCTCCCTCTTGGCTTCTTCTGATGAACTTTACTACAAAAGCAATACCTGCTTTAACCGACTACATGCCGAGAAGTTTTGATTTAATGGCTTCCGTTGTAATTTTTATGATGGAATATTCAATCGCCATGATCATCGGGGCAAACTTTTCTGGCAATCTTGCGAGTAGCAAAGAACCAATCCACTCCTCATCAATTGCAAAACCTGTATCTCTGAGTTTCTGCGCCGTATCCACTAACTGATTAACATAAGCTCCCATAGAATCACAATTTTCGAGTCTCATTAAGATGAGATTTCTCAATGAATTGAGGCGCCTCATAAAACCAGAGTTATCAAATAGTGATTTCAACTTTTCCCTTAATTCTTTTGCTGTATTTGTGTTCCTGACATGTACAAAAAACGAAGGATCTATTGTCAAAATGAACTTCGCGCGCGCTTTTGCAATCTTCGTTTCGTCAGATTCACTTCCATTGATTCAGGCTTTAAAATTTTCTATGATTAGGAAATTTTCAACTGCAAAAGTCCCATCATCGTAATTTTCGCGTCCAAGGACCTTTGGAACACTCGCGACGTAATTATTTGCGGTCATCCTGCACTTGAACTCACTTTTCTACCAACTTTTACTGGTTTTTCGCGGGGTCTGGGCCCATAACCTGTTGCGGAGAAATGGAACGCAGTGTACTATTCAAGTTTTCAGCGGAGACTGAATTTTTATTTCGTACAATCTGTCAACTACAAGTCGCATAACTTATGACAATGACAGATAGATGGCATCACATGTTACATTAATACAAATATATTTTGATATTGATACCATATACCAACAATAATCTCTGGTAGAATCACTTACAAAATCAAATGCATGGAGTGACTGAAAATAAAGAGTTACAAATAAATGATGAAATATGTATGATATTTTCGACAGCAAAGAGGATAATGATCGGGCTCTATCAGGTGTGACCAAAATTCAGACCCTAGTATATCGTCTGGAATTTTTAAGATTTTTTTCACCAATCAACAAATATCGAAATAAATATTCATCAATTATTAATATTTCTAAAATTCTTTGAAATAAATGTTATTCCTGAACAATATGTTTATCGTAATAAACTCTTCTTCCTGATTCTATGGCCCTTGCTCCCTCTTGGTGCCTTCAGCCATATAATAAACTCCTTAAATTAAAATGCGTTTTATTTGGGAGTATCTTAGGTACAACAAACACGGTACAGCTCCAGTGCACGAAGCTCCAAAAAGAAAGCTTCCAATAGGGGAGTCTCGCCACTGAATTTTTGCAAGGTAACAGTAAACAAAGTTGAATAAACTACACTAGATATTCACTTTCCAACCTAACAAACGTGACCTCTCAACCGCTGCATGTCATGATCGACACTGCTGCACACGATGACAATCGTGCCCACTCGTGTTTTCCCCCTCTCTACCTACCATTGTGCTGTCTCAATCACCGACATAACCTTAATCTAGACCGCTAGAGGTCATATCCCCACCACTCGAAAAATTCATCCAAATAGAATTTACGTGAACGTGTCTGCGCAAAGCGCAGAAAGCACAAATAATGTCATTTCAGACATTGACATCTAACGAGGAGCCATCATGTGATTTTGATTCGTCATGCTCTAAAAGCTCTTTGATTTCTTGTAATTGGATGCATTCTCATCATACGGGATCATCAGTCTACATTAAGGTTATGTCGGTGGTCTCAATACTGAATTATCTCTACTCTAGTACCGGAGTTCACACAGAACTCATAGCTGTGTCAAAGATTAGAGGTTAGAACAAGATCCCGCACAGACTAAATGGCGCGAAAATCAGGTTATGACCTTTAAATTTTACTATTGGTTTGGTGCAGATTTGACAGATGGTTGACATTGGAGGTAAAACAACCTCACATTTTGACTTTTTCGAGAGTGGTGATCGCTGAAGGTGGACGCGAGCTATAACCTCAAAGAATAAATTTAGCGAAATCTAAAAATATTTAGTGCATATACTAACATCCCTTTACCAAATTATTCCCTTTCCCCCATTGGTGAGATTTTATAGTATTTGATTACAATATTTTAGTGAAGATCGTAATATATTAAATCAAACAGAGCGGCAAACATGACACAAGTCTCGGGGGGGAAGGACCCCCCCGATAAAGATAACACAAATACATCTCCGGTAATTAATCAAGGTAATTCACATCAACTACTATATTCATACACAAACCCAGGACCATATGAGGTGTATATACAAACTCAAAAGGATAATACAGATGGAACATCTAACATTGGAAATTTACACCAATTATCAGTAGCCAAAATGATCTATAACCTAAAAATTGGCGAATTAAAAAAACTCAAACGCAAGGGTCGAAATCGAATGAGTGTGGAATTCAAAACCTTTAGTGCAGCAAACAGTTTCCTAAATAGCGAAATCATAAAATCCAAAGGCTTGGAATGTTTCATTCCGGGAAATAATATTACCTGCAAAGGCATTATACGATATATGGATGAAGATGTAACAGAAAAAGAAATAATAGATAACACAAATACAAAACTGGTGAATTGTAAGGTAATCAACGCCAGGAGATTGAATCGAAAAAAAACTGTAGAAGGAGTAACAACGTATGTTCCCTCAAGCACTGTTTGTTTAACTTTTCAGGGAAAAAATTACCAACAGAAATAGAAATATATTCTCTATATACGCCAGTCGAAGAGTATCGCTTGCCAGTTATCCAATGTTACCAATGCCTCCTCTATGGTCACACCAAAAAACAATGCCGTAGCAAATCAATATGTCAGAATTGTGCAAAAATTCATGATACAACAGTCCAGTGCCCCAACCCAACCAAATGCCGTCACTGCCAAAGTGGAGAACATCAATCTGTAAGTAAACAATGCCCAGAATTTGAACGTCAAAATCGTATACGACATTATATGACCTATGATCATCTCTCATTTTATGATGCAAGTGAACGTGTACCAAAACCCAAAAAACCAGAAAGATATAATTATAGAACTACTGATTTTCCAAATATAAATAATAATCCAAGCCTACAGAACAGACAAATAAGACTCAATGAATATAACAACAATCCAAATTATGTATCATATAGTCAAAAAACTAAACAAGACAATGAAATAAGAAAGCGTAGAGCAGACTCACCCCCCGGGTACGATATTAGGGCCCACAATGAATGTTTGTATTCTTATCCCAAATCTCCAGGTAACGATAATACACCTATATATGATAGCCCCAGATATCAACCAGGTCCATCACGTAACCCCCATTTACCCAGACAATCTCATTCCAGTAAAAATCCAATTATTGAAATACAATCCCATTTAAATGATAACCCAACAATTGAAATGCCGGACTCCTTCAACACTCTACTCGAGTATATTACTAATATGAATCAACAAGACAAAGAAAAATACATAACTATCCTCATAAATACATTAGAAATAAAAGCAGAATCAATGGAAGAATACTAATTTTCATTGAAAGTAATTCAATGGAATATCCATAGTGTGAATAGTAATAGATATAACTTATTAATTCTAATAAATGATCACAATCCTGATATCATTCTACTAAATGAAACCTGGCTCACCACAAATTTCAATTTAAATATACCTAATTATAATATAGAACGAATGGACCGTCAAGACGGTAAAGGCGGAATAGCCAACATCCGATGTGGGGCAGTTCTAGCACTAATTATAACGGACGCATAATAAAATCAATAATAGATGAATTTGATTTAGTGCTTTTGAATGAACACTCCAACCCGTTTAACTCCCCCTACACAAAATATTTCTGCAGTTGATATAGCTTTAATCACAAACGTTATAGCCCCTAGATGTTCTTGGAATGTTATACAAGACTGTGGTATGAGTGATCACTTTCCAACCATTTGTGAAATTTCGGTAAGTAGCCGAAAGGATATAGTTCGAACACCTCGAAAGATTTTCAGAAGTGCAAACTGGACCTCATATAAGGAATTCACTACCCAACAAATAGGAAAATTGACAGACCCAACATATTTGCAAATATATGAAATTCTAGAAGAAGCCAGTGAAGTATCTATTCCAATCTCATCCCCAACAAACTCTCCACATAAACAAACAGTCCCTTGGTGGGATGAAACTTGCTCTAGGGAAATAAAAAAAAGGAAAGACGCATTGAAAATTTTTAGAGATAATCCCAGCTTAGAAAATTATTTAAATACAAAAAAGGTCATAGCTTCAACAAAAAAAAAATTGAATAGTATAAAAAAAACTAAATTTAAAGAATACTGCTCAACATTGAATAGGGAAACCCCACTTACCCACATATGGTCAACTATTAAAAAATTCTCCAATACACAATCATCTCAAAAAATAAAATTGCCTAATAAAAATATCACAAGATGCATCATGAATAATCTAACAAGTAATGCCAATATGCCATTTTTCATTCTATACAGGATAATACTGTGGTAGACAAAATTACATTATTGGAGTTACAAAATGTACTTTAAAAAAAAAAAGATAAAGCAACAGGATTAGACAATGTATCATACAGTATGATACAAAATCTCTCGATAGAATCATTGTGAAAAATTATTATATTATATAATAAATATCTGAAAGGAAACTCAATCCTAGAACAATGGAAAGATATACTTATACTACCAATATTAAAACATGGTAGGGACTCTACTCTTGCGGAAAACTATAGGGCCATAGCATTGTCTTCTTGCCTGGGTAAAGTGCTAGAAAATATAATAAATACCAGACTTGAATGGGCTTTAGAACATAATAGGAAATTACCATTATTACAATTTGGTTCAGACGAAACATGGGTTGTCAGGATGCTCTAATATACACAACAACCTACATATATAACGGTTTGAGTAAAAATCTTTACACATTGGCGGTGTTCCTGGATCTTAAATCAGCTTATGATACAGTGAATATATATCAGTTATACGTAGAAATGACAAAGTTAGAAATTCCAAATCAACTTAGCAATTTAGTTCCACAGTTTTTAATAAATAGAAATATATATGTCAAAGATAAATGAGGGTAATATACACGGCCACAAAGCACATCCCTTGACTTCAACAAGGGTCTCCATTAAGTCCCACACTATTTAACATTTATACCAATTCACTACATTCCTATTCATTAAAAATATCTCGTTGTTCAGTATGCAGACGATATAGTATTATTAATTCAAGGGCCCTCAATCCCAACATTAACACATGAAATGAACATGGCCTTACTCAAATTAAAAAATTGGCTCAATACATATAATTTTAATCTAGCAACCAATAAATCAACAGCAATTTTATTCAGAAAAGGCGTATCTCGTCAAATAAATCCACCTATTCATATTGACAACCAAATCATTCCATATCACAGTCACACAAAATATCTGGGGGTTATCATTACTTCCACCCTGAATTGGGCTCCCCAAATAGAACATACCGTAATAAAAGCATCCAAAGCAATAAATGTAATGAGGTCGGTCTGTCGTACCTGGTGGGGGGCTTATCCTCAAACGCTCATGCTCTTGTATAAATGCTTAGTAAGATCTCATCTAGATTATGGAGGACATCTACTCAAACCCTGTAGCAAAACGAATCTCAACAAATTAGACAGAATCCAATATCAAGCCTTACGCCTAGTGACAGGGGTATGAAATCTACTCCAATAGTAGCCTTATGGCAGAATGTGCAGAACCCTCTTGATACAAGAAGACAATGGTTAAGTAGTAAATTCATATTGAATAAACTCCCATATAACGATCAACCAATTATTTCCCTAATATCCCAACTAGCGGAACAATGCAGTAGTAGAAGGGGATTTTGGTCCAGAAGAGAACAACCGTATTATGTCAAAGCATATGAAAGTTTGCAAGAATATCAGGGAAATCTATATCAACATGATATACTTCCTTGTCATTATTATAGCCTAGAAAATCAATTTATACAGATACCCACATATAACATGAATAAGGACCGAAATGATATAGCCAACAATGAAGAATGCTTATTACAAATTTCAGAAACATTTGCAGATTTCACGTGGGTTTTCACTGATGGATCATTTGATCCAAACTCTCATAGATCAGGATATGGAGTATATATCCCCAAATTAAATATTTCATATTCCGAAAATTTACCAACATATACTCAAATCTGCACAGCTGAAATCATAGCCATACACAAGGGATTAACAATATGTTTGGAAACAGAACAAAATAAAATAATCATATTCTCAGACTCGAAATCAGCTATACAAAAAATATCCCAATCAATATTCCATAAGAAAAGAGATCACATAAGCTTCCTAACGAAACAAATTATTATAGATATGCAACAGACAGAAAGGAGATATATTTAGCGTGGATTCCAGGACATTTGGGCATACATGGCAATCAGAAGGGGATATTTTTAGCAAACATAGGCAGAAATTTAAATATCCCCATGAGTAAAAGAACTAAATAAGGACAATTTCCTACCTGTCATTAAACAAAATATATGGATAAACTGGACTACTAGTTGGAGAGAAACAATAGAAAATAAGCCAACATTCTATGGACTAATTGAACAATCCTTTCCAAAACAGCCATGGTTTTCGAAATTCCCATTTAAAGATAGGCGACATCTCACAACTTTTATTAGGGCAAGAACAGGACATTGCCTCACCCCACAGCATCTCCATAGACTAGGTATCAAACCAAACCCTCAGTGTGTTTGCGGAGAAATTGGAGATTTACAACACATATTATTAGAATGCTCCATATTACATGCACAGGAAAATCTATATCAAACCCTGGCGATAAATCAAATACCAACACCCATCAATATCATATCTTTACTGCAAAATCTAACAATTAAGACTTGTCAAATAATTATAACATTCCTAAATAAACATTCAATCTCACTATAAGTCTAATAATCACTATTTAATTTTTTTTTTATATATAAAAAAAATATATATATATAAAAAAAAATAAAAAAAACGAAAAAAAAAAAAAAAAAAAAAAAAATATAACCATTATATTTTTATTATATTAATAATAACTCAAATCCCTATCTATATTTACCTGGGCTCTTTTACTATCTACCGAGGCAACATTTCTTGGTTGAAATGCTCGGCCGTTGCCCCCGAGCGAGAAAAGTTATACCTTTGTTATTTCTTCTTTATGCTATATATTTACCCTCTATTTACTAACCCTTTGCACTAGGATTCTACAAGGAAGGAGAAGATGGGATCTCCCAGACGTACTTCAGTGTATATTCTCCTCCTATTTTAAACATTCAACAAGAAGCTGGGCATATGTCTACGGACGAAACCCATTAACCAGAAGACGACGACGACAACCTCACATTTTCGCTTTGTTTACTTTGGTAAAGAACGTTTATTAGACATTTTTACTGTTTTTATTGTGTTTCGAGTGAAATATTGTGACAATGGATCTGACAAAATATTATTCAACTTTAGATGATGTTCACCGAGAACGGTATAAAGAGAAAATTGCAGTATTGGGCATTGATCCCTATCTTCTGAAAACTGAAGAATTATCAACAGATATTTCACTTTTTCCCAAAATAATGTATCCTATAGGATTATTTAGTGGAAACGAAGAGTGCTCTCACAATGACTGAAATGAAGGCATATAAAAGTTTAGAAGCCTACAATCTAGCAACTTGTGGATGGGGGAAAATAATATATGTTAAGCAGATAGTCATTGGAAAGGTGAACCATCATACCTATAAAAATACTGATAACTTATAATGCGAAAACAGGAGGAAGTTACATCGATAGGTAGAAAAGCATTTTGGATGCCACCAACTAATAAGCCAGCTGAGCCCTGCAGAGTCTCATCACACCCAGTTGACAATTGTTTTTACAACATGTAGTGTTGTTTCCTCATCATGAGACCCTGTTGCGAATGTGTCACATTCAAATATATGTTAGTATTGTTTTTCACATGAGATTCTAGTTGAGGTGTCATTGTTTAAAAATTCTGTTAAATTTCTGTTTTAAACAACTTTATGGGGAAATAAAAATTGTAAAATTTTTTCCATATTTTTTATTCTGATGACTAACTAACTTGCCCTTATTTCAACTGTTTTAAAATTCCTTTCTCTTACATCCTTACCAACTAGTTGTCCTTTTAGTCCCTGATGAAGTTTATACGTAAATAAATGAAACGCTGGCCAATAATTAGAAAGTTCGTTATTTGTCCTCTTCCGACAATCATATCTATAAACATAATAATATATATTTTTGGTAGGAAGTTCTTGGGATTCTTTTTTTGAAATCAAACTTAAATTAGTGTTTTAGATGTTTCACCCTGGCCAGGGGCATCTTCAGTATTTTTGTTTCCTTCTTGGTTTAATGTTTTTTCATTTTATAGTTTACCAAATAATCTTGGTGATCATTGTACTTAGGAAATATGATTTCTTTATTGTTGTATAATATGATTATTGAATATCGATGGCGTGTTGTGTGCGATGGCTGTGTATGTATATGTATATATATATATATATATATATTAGTTCTTGTGATGAAAATCATGTTGATTATATGCATAATTATTGAAAATAAAACATTTATAATGGTTGAATTATTTATTTCATAAAAAAGGCAAGCCAAAAATTCTACAATGAATTTCAAGTTAGAATGTGAAAATATAACACATCAAATAAATTCCTTCTTTGGACTTCATTCAACACCCAGCTTATTGAATAAATTGGTACAACATACCCTAATGAGGGGGCATAACGCTTTTTTGAAGATTTCTACCAGTCAACACCAACCACAAACCGCGTAAAGGAACTTCGTTCAAAAATCCATCCTTAAAAAAATGCAAAGAAAAATTCCATCCTTGGGTTAGCAAATCCTCAGCAGACCACCATATCCAATTTATCCATATGAAATACCTGTAATCTTTTATATCTATATCTATTTCCATGATTGAATTTCATATCCCATATTAATGAATAGTACCCAATCGGGATGGGTTTCTTCCCTCAAGGAAGCTGGCTCTCCTACAATATTAGGAAGTCGTGTTTATTAAAATGTGCCAAATTATATATTATTTTTATCGTGGCTATCTCTTCATGACTCACTGAAATATATTATAAATAAATTCAACATATTTCCTTTACCAGAGTGAAAATGTCTGGAACAAACTCTACCATATTTCCGCTAACTTATCAGACCAGTCTTTTCGTTTGATGGCATGTATCCAGGCTGCTTGCCTTCTCTGGGAGATTTCACAATGTTTTCAATTTCCTACAACAGCAGATGGAATTCTGATAAATCAAAAATACAAACATATACAATTTACCTGAAAAATCGTATTCGGCCGTCTTTTGATGCATTTTTATTGCATTTCACAACAGAACAATATGAAGGCATGATCATCTACGAATTAAACAATAACACATGTAATCCAACTACTGAATTCTTTTGAAATAGGTAAAATGTTCAATTCTTCAACATAAACAAATCGAAAAGTAAGGTTGTTTTACCTCCAATGTCAACCATCTGTCAAACGTGCACGAAACCAATAATGATTACAAAGATTAGAGGTTAGTTTACCCCCTACTCTTTGATGTTTACATCTGTCTGTCAAATATCAGATGACGCTTGATTTTTCTTGAAGTCTACTGGCGATTTTTGATTATTCGAAAGGATTTTTCCTCAAACATTTTTTTCGAAGCGTTTTGGCGAATATTGACATACACGAGTTGTTTTAGTTTTGGTGCTTTTGGTGTTTTAAAGTGCAATTTGTTTCATTTTGAAGTTTCATAATTCAATATAAATAAATTGACCTAACCTAACCTGCCCAACAAAAATGGAGTCCATATTATATATCCATCGTCAATAAGTGAAACTCTTCGACGCATTCTGAAAACTAAAACAATCATGTATAAATCATGAAATGTTGAAATTCCAATTGGTGAATTAATCGATTCAATTTCATGTTTATATAAATGAGAACATATTCTCTTGATATTTCATCCCATTCGAAAACCTTGATATTTCCTACATTTTTTCAATACGAAAACACCCGAAGGTCCGAAGCGTTTCCTCGTGTACGAGTACGATCCCCGACACTTGATGTCACATGACAGGATTTCCTGACTCCTAATTGGCTACACCCAACTCTGATTTTATGAATAAAATCAGAAGTGACAGCATTATTTGGAGGATTTTGAAACGATTTTACTATTTCATTCATGAATAGGGTTAGTGATTTCTCTTGTTAGAGCTCATCCAGTATTGAAACGACCACTTTGGCCTTCCCCTACCTAACAACCAATTTTTCTCGAAGATACCCGAACCATTGTCTAACTGTGGGTATTAATATAAATTCCATAGGCGTACCAAATTATTTGGTATAGGCAAAACACGAGACGTAGTTTTTGGCGGACGAGTTTTGTGATTATGGTCCGATTCGATTCAAAATTGGTGTGGGGGTTTTCGGGGTCGGAGATTGTGAATTGAATAAATAACTACACTACTTATTTATTGATTAAACAAACCTAACCTTTCAAACGCTGCATGACAAGACACTGGTGAGGATTCGCTGTAGATAAGCAGCCACATCAAATCGTGTCCAAACGGTCGTTTCAATACTGGACGACCTCTACTCTTTGGCTTGTGTAACTCTAGCGGAGCACGAAACCGACAGACACACATTCTTTCCCCGAACAATACCACAAGCCTGCTCCCGCTTCCAAGGACTTTTTTTTGGTTATGATTCATGTTTATGTTTTGAGTAGCATTGACAGATTGGAACAACTAATGTAATATCTGTGGTAACATCACTAACAAAACAAAAATGAATAATGAGGCAGTATAGGCTTGTTTTGGTTCGTTGTAGGTACGGTCCTAGAACCGTTTGAAGTAGTCACACAGTTGTTTATTGAAAACGGACCCAGGCAAAATCTTTCACGCTACGTTTGTGCTGCTCTTTAGAACTGATTCGGAATCTTCCTGGCTTTGAACCAAAAACAAACCTTATAATACATGAATGATTTCGAAAAAAAACAAAAAAAATCCTATAGCAAAGAGGATTATGATCGGGCCCTATCAGGCGTGACCAAAATTAAATCTAGTATATTTCCTGAAATTTTATGGGTTTTGGATCACCAATGATCAGAATGAATATTTATCAATCAAGCTTTCCAAAATTCTATAAAACCATGCAAACGCATGAACAAAATAATAAATTTGAATAATGAAATCTCATGTGCAATATGTTCATTGCAATACACCTTGAAACGCGCTCAGGTGCAACGAACACGATACAGCCTCAGGTGCATGACGCTACAAAAAGAAAGCCTAGAAAAATGTTTGATCCAAACTTCATTTCGACCATTTCCTGTTTCAGAAATGTGAGAGATGATTGCTAAATGTTGAAAAGGTATGTTTCATACAAATTCAATTTCACTATCGAATCCTTCGAAAGTTCGATAGTATGTAGTTGTAAGTTTGCAGTTTTAACTTGTTTGAAACAAGATGATCACACAAGCTACCAACTTCAAGAAAACCCTCAAAAACTTCTGCTTCTCCAATTGTGATAATTTCATAAGGGTTGTGTGGAGAATCACCAAATGAATATGCTGAATCATTCAATTTTTGTATATAAAAAAGTTATGTTGACAGGGAATTTCGTATCTCGAGTGTTGGTGCCTGTCACCTGTCCCAATCTGTCTCTCTCTCTCTTTCCATTTTTGTCCTTGCTTCTTTACAGTCCAGTTAAGACATCCCTTCCTGCGGGAAATCCATTCCTACCGGCCTTCAACCTGCATAGACAAGGAGGGTTTTGCGAGGGGATGTAGATAGTCTTGCTCTAAGCAATACTGCATCCCAAATTATTATGCAGGCAAGTCAATGACTTGAAAATTACAACACAGAATGTATCATTCACACAGTGGCACAGTACTCGGGGTAGGCCTTGTTACTAACTCCATACGCCACCTAGGAGCAGCATGTTGATTTGTGCGCAACAGCAAATCGTCGAAGGATATCCTCAGCCAGTTTACAAGATTTTATTGATGATGTATTATTTATCTTGTTAGTTCTTTTCTGTTTTAAACTTTTAATTTTATCCTTTAATAATTAATTCAGTTGTTCTTGTATATAAATTTAAAAAAATAACAAATTAAAGAACGATGCATTTTTAGATATCCTATTGAATGATGAATGAATAAACAATTAACAATTTGATGTTAAGGCATTTCAGATAGTTTTGAAAAAAGTTGCCACGAATGGAATCATTTTTTAGCCAGTGAGTTTGCCAGGAGCTGTTTGCAACACTGCATCTTATGTCTTACTAAGGGCCAGTCATATAGAGAAACTAAAAATAAAGAGAGTTGTCAAACCTGCAGTAAAGTTTAGTATCGTTCAGACAGTGGCGACATATCTCGCAACTGGCCGAACTAAGTACAGTTGGTAAGACCGATTGAGATAAGGCGGGTTTTTTCAAATGTGTTACTTTTATATGATTGATATATATTTATAGTGATCGATTTGCCATTCTTGTATTCCATATCAATGGTTGTATCGTATGAAATACAGGAATGGCAAATCGATCAATAATAAAATATATACAGTAATCGATTCGTAGAATCTGTTAGTTCGTTCGTGGTTAAAATAAAGTTTTAAAGTAAATCTTTATTTCATGATATCAAGAACAAAATTAAACATCTTATAAAACAAGAATAATAAGTTGAACACTATAAAACACATTTTATTGTATCCAGGACAAGGTACAACTACAGACAAACAATAATAAAACTCCGAAAATCAACAAAAATTAAAAATATTCTTCAGTCGCTTAGGTATCATCAAATCAACCAAAATAAAAACAAACTACATTTTACAACAAACCTTCAATAATTTTGTTAATTTATTTGCACAAAAGGAGACCATGTACTTCGTACTTCCTCAAATGGTGATAGGAAATAGAAACCGATGGATGGAAATAAGTACCAGTTTGTGAAAAAATTTCTGCAACTGATGGATGGAAATAAGATCAGTTTGTGAAAAGCAGCTTATATTTTACCTTGTGAAAGAATATTTCGAGGAATTTCAGCGTCAACTCGAATAACAAAACATTCCATTTTCGATGTTGGGTTCATAATTCAAGTCCATGGTATAATTTCTATAATTAATTTTTCGATGAAAATTAACAGTAGAATTATTCTGAAATTATTACGTGGTTTGTCATTTTCTGACAAATGTCGAAATTGAAAATTATCATGTCGTCAGTCGTCTGTTGATTGCGGGCAGCGCCTCCATGCGCGACTGGCCGTACCAAAACTTGTGGTCAAGATCGCCAATGTTTCAAACAGTCTCTTTATTTTTAATTTGTCTATGGGGCCAGTATTATAATTATAGGTTCGGATTGAATTTCAGATAAATTAACCGATGGTTAGAATGGGAATAGTCTCTGTTTATAGTATGTGGAATTCTGGAGCTGAAATCGAACCTAAGTCCGGTTTCTCAATGGAAACAAGCCAAAAGCTAGTTGAATAACCTTGATATCTAAATGATGCAACTTGACATTTGACCTCGACTTGAAGGTTTATCATTTGTTTACTAACAAATATAACTTTTGCGTTTTTATATCTCAATGTTATTTATTATTCAAGCAATTACTAATTCTAAATCATAACTTCGCAGTTGAAACGGAACGATGGTGAGGGCCTGGTATATGGACAAGGATCCAAGCGATCAGAGAAAGGAACATCATCGAAACCCTCCTCAATTCGTAGATATCAATGAGCTCTTCAAGGTTTCTGGGATTGAATATTTCAAGGTGAGTTTCTCGACCTCAGTTTTATTTTTAACAGTACTCGATTGCCTTGCTAGCCCCTCAGTAGTTTACCTAGAAACGGTTAAAACAATAATTAACCTGGAAATCAGAATAACTTTTTGGAGTGAAAAATATTTGCTTGTGTACGTACAGATACATCGCCCCATCTCCTGAGGTACCAGTGGAAAAATAATTATTGACATTAAAGTAAAGTTATAGACAACATGTAACATAATGAGATTTAACAATTAGAGGCTAATTGACTCTGATGGATTATTGTGCAAAGTCCTACAAGGATACTTCCACAAATGTTCGTTACGAAATGGATAAATATTAACCACCTCATTCGGGCTGACCACACCTGTAGACATGTTTTGGTTTATTTACCCCTCATCAGTACAGGGTAGATCAAGCAGACAATGTCTGCTAACCTGAATGAGATAATCACAATTCATCCACCTATTAGTTTCCGTAAGATTTGCCAAGCAAGTGAAAAAACCACTAGCTAACGTTATCCCCGATTTCAACTACTGCAACAACAGTACTTAAAGTGCCATCTTGAATATCAAGACAGAAGAAACTGTGAGACATAATTGAAATAAAAGCATTTTTCATAGTCCATGAAATTAATTAGTACTCTATTATGTACAATTCATTTGGAATAATACTAGAAATCCCTCAAAAGTTCTCATTTCAACAGATAATTATATACAAAAAAAAATGTAATTTTTGTCAATTAAAATTTTTAGAATTTTTGGAGTGAAAGATATTTGCTTGTGTACTAAAATACATTGTCCCATCTCCTGAGGTACCAGTAGAAAATAATAATTTATTTAAGTAAATTTATAGAACATAATGAGATTTAACAATTAGGGGCAATTGATCCAGAAAAAAAATGTCCAGTTGTAAAAATTTAATGAAATCTGATCTTTTGTCATGAATATGAAGAAATGTAAAAATTGGTTTTGATACATTAAACAAAAAACTATTCTATTTCAACTGATAAAAAAAAAACATTTTAGCCAGAGATGAGCAGATTTTACAAAATTGAAACAGGTTGAAAATTAATGCAAGGAAGTATACCATATTCAAATTATTAAATAAATATGGTTTGCCTTTGAAAACTGCAAATGTATGAATTGAATTAAGGGTTTTTTTTTTGTGGAGGAACAACGTTTTAATGTTTTTGTAACCTTCCACAGTCTGAAATGAAAAATAATCAGGAAAATCTATACAAGAGTAGAAAGGGCAAATTATATTTCCTATAGAAAATGATTCAATTTGTCAGTAACCTTATCGCCCCTGAATATGCCTAAAAAAAAAAATGGTAGAAATTGAAAGATACTTTTTATATAGTTTTGATTGATTCGGGACTATATCTGCCCCCGCTCTAAAAAAAATCTTCTAAATCCCTTTTTAATTGTTTGAAATAATTTGGATTTTTTTTTGCAGCCCCCTTTTTTTGTTTTTTTCAAGATTTTCCTGATTATATTTTCATTTTCAGACTGTGGATGAAGGTTACCCAAAACAATTCAGGCGCTGATCCAGGAGGCATTTTTTTTGGGAGATAACTTATCTTCGGAAAATTTGTTCTGAAAATAAAAAATTAAAAGTTGCTGTCTAGAAATACAGTTAAATTTTGGGAAAGTGCTTTAGAAATATGAAAAAAACGCATGTGTAGAATTAAAAAAACAATTTAATTTAAGTAAAGTGGTAGCTAGATATATTAATATTATATATTAGTTGATTTATTGATAACATAAAAGGGGATTATTAATTAGATATGGAATAATTCTGGTACTGAAAGATGAACTTTAGTCACTATCTTTTAAAGCCAAGATAACCCTCTGGGAATATTCATGTTGAAAAGATACATTCTCAATTGAACAAAAGAAAATTTTTCTTTAAAATTTAAAAATCTACAACAATGAAGTTTTTTTTTTGTAATATCTTACAGAAACAACTACCCCCTGCCTAAATCCACATGGACAATGAAACATCTGATAGATATTGAGAAAAGTTTTTTTTCAAAAATGACTACCTCCCAAGAGGTTATCTTGAACGATGAAAAAAATACTTAGTACCAAAGCTATCTTTCAGTCAGAGATGACCATATCTGATTTCATGAAAGTTTTCATGCCAAACAAACCCATCCCCCCTGACTGGTTTTTAATGTCAAAACACCGATTTCAAAGTGTCAGCCAGATGAAATGTTTGTAACATTTTTTTCCATCATTGCATAGTGAAATTGCTTCTTAAAAAAGTGTTTTTTCAATTCTTTTTGGTCTTCCTGATGATCGTGGAAGGGAAAGTAGATTTTCATTGACAAAAATGTATTGAAAACCTAGTGAATGCAATTAATGTTACAAATGGTTTCGGTGAGTAATTCTTCTGGAAAACATTCTTTTTGCCCCATTCATGTATATGAGTCCTTTTAATTGAGACTGGAATACAAAATCAAATAACCACCCGAATGAAAATGCAAATTTTCACTTTCTGGAATATTTCTGTTAGGGTCCTTTCATTTTATCAGATGTAGTTAGCTTTAGCCGGGAAGTAGTTGCCTTTCTGTTGATATTACAAAAAAAAATTTTTCCATTATTGTCGAGATTTTTCAATTTTTTTAGAAAATATTTTATTCAATGTTTCCTTTTCAATAATGGTAGTTATTTTTAACTTAAATAACAAACCCCCTTTCTTTGAAAATATTGTTAACTTTTAGGTATCAAAACGAATATGTCATGGATGTGAATAGGCAACAAAGGCTTTTCTGTCATGGTCAATGGGGTAAAAGCAACAAATCTCAACAAAATCACAAAAGATTCGGGAGTTGGTTGACTAAATTCCTATTGGCCCCAAAAAACTGAACTCTTGTCTTGTCTTTATTCAAGTGCATAGAAACAAAACAATAATTTTTTGGGAGGGTGGACTGGGTGCACATATTTTTTTTTTATAGTAGGAATTTCTATTTATCCAAACCTAGTAATATAGTGATGTCCTAATGACGATTTGTTTTTCCCACATTTTTTTTTATAATGCAAAAAACTTATCTTTTATGAATTGTTTACTTCTTAAGTATGTTTTGTATGCACAAAATTTGTAAAATCTACAATCTGACTAATTTTCTATTCTTTTATGAATGTTATTAGTAGCAAAAAAAACTATTTTCACATCTTTTTTGATGAATCTTCAGTCCATATCTAAGTAGTTGATTTTCATATAAGTAAGTATTCAAAATCAATATAAGGACAATTAAAAAAAAAAAACCTTCTTTTTTTGGATACAGAAACTATCACAGGAAGATTAAAAAACAATTGATTATTCTATTTCATGTGTTCCCCGTGATCATGAATAGGACCTTGATTCGGCTTTCTTTTCCAACAACAGGCATAATAGTTTTTTAAATTCCCATACAATTAAGTTTGTAAAAGACATTCTTCATACACCCTTTTGCCTAAATTTTTGATGATATGAACAATACCAAGTATTAAATCAGGGATTGTGACTATTTTCTACCATCCCAACCCTCATTCATTGTAAAGAAAACATTCCTTATTGAAAATCAAAATTCTTTCTGTTTAGTGTAAAGCCGAGAAAGTAGTTTTTCTGTAATAAATTAATAAATAATTTTTTGTTTTGGGATTTTTTCCATTTCGAAAAAAAATCTTTGTTTTCAAATTTTCAACTGACGCTCTTTCTGTTCAACCTTGCTTGATATTGTTAAAGCTGATGTATTTTTTGCCTTTCACTTATAAGACCCGTCTGATGGAGGTTTTCATTCATAGTTGTACCCATACCATTGTTTTAACAGCTTTCTTTTAGTTGTTTAACCAACCTCAGAAGTTAATGAAACTTGTAAGAAGTTAAGATCAGGGCCTTTACCTTTATAGTGGGATCCGAAACTATTCTTGGGGCCTTGAAATTTTTTTTCCCTTGCCGGGGATCAACTCGCCCAGTGGATTCCCCTGGCTACAAAAATTAACATCATACCAATGGCCAATTAGATACCATTCATTCATATTATTAGTAGATTAACTAAAAAAAATATTTAAAATGTCTTTTAATAAGATATATGTTTTTTTCTTCAATTATTGAATATGCTATGTTGGAAAACTTCCTTGATATCCTATTTTTTGAATGAAAAGTCATATCCCCACGGCCATAAATGAAAGGCAGACCTCCACTGATAGCTGTGGAATGAATATACAAAAATTCATTCACTAAATCCGTTTAAAGTCCGCTCCCAAATAAATTTTGAACCACCTGGTATACCCAACAAATTTGAGGGCTTGAATAGGAGATAAAACCATTTTCATGAATTTTTAAATAGAAAACTCATATATTATTTCTCTTTCGAAATTGCTCATTATTCTCAACAGTTTCTAATACAATTTCATTTCCTAAATTCAATTGATTTCGAAATATTAACGTTGAAAAGTGACATTCCGGGTTTTTAAGTATGGATTTGGGAACTTCCGGTAAAACATTTCTAACTAAACGTTTATTAATTTTTAGTTAAATCCCCTTAATGAATTCGACTTAAGAGGCGAAAGAGAGTTTATTAAGGATAAACAATAAACCCCTTTTACCGAAGCCCTAATGTGTTCTGTTAACCAATCAAAACAAATTTTGTTAGCTAAAAAAAAAAATAATTTATTTTGAATAACACTTTTTTTTAACCCCAACAATTATTTCATCAAGGTTCAACGGCCCCCTCCCAAAATTGACAATAAAGTGCCCATTATAAATAGCTTCCCCCGCTTTTTGAAAGTCTGTTCGCCCATTTCCCCTTGGGGATGTAAAATTTTATTCTTGGGAACAACTTTTCTATTGTTTGGATTTGGGCTTAGATTTTTGACTTTAGATAACCCCCCAAAGGAAAAAATCTAGAGGTGTAAGATCCGGGAAAATTGGTGGCCATTCTGTACTTCCCCGCCAACCCCCCATCGCCCGGGGAAATTTGTATTGAGGGGGAAACCCCCAGCCATGCGATCGAAATGGGGAGGTGCCCCAACCTGCTGGGGAAAATGATTTTACGATTTTCAAATTTTCCTGATTGTAAAAAAATTTTAAAGAACCCCGTAAGATTGCCTCTGATGAAAAACGGTCCATCAACGCGAGTCAAAATTCGCCCAAACATTCCATTTTTGGAAAAAGGGGGTCCCCCTCTAAAAATATGGAGTAGAATCGCCCAGATCGTAATTCTGTTTGTTTACTTTTTATTAAAAAAAAAAGTGCATTTGTCTGGGAAAAATACACGTTTTAGGAACCCGTTCTCCTTCAATTGTTCTTGTTAACCATTCAAGAATTAAAACCCCCCCGTCTGATCACCCCCCGTGAGAGCATGAGGATTTTCATTTTATGGGATGAAACTTTTCTTTTTTTGGACTCTTGGGCACTTTTTAATTACTCCAAGGATTCAGCATCTGCAGACGCCGACGAGTCGGATTGATTACCATTTCAGCAACAATTTTACCTTTTTTTTTTTTGAAAGAGGTTTTTTGATCTTGGAGCATTTTTACCCCCGTCTTGGGGATAATTTATAAGTTTGCAAACATGACCTCAAAATGGGGTTCTTAATTTATCATTAAACATAACCAGATGATAATTTCTTCCAGCTTCTCTAAATATAAAAATTGTTCCAAATTTATCGCCTAAACACGGCCATGTTCATACTTTTCATAAAAGGTTTTGGGGGGCCAACGGACATTTGACATAGAGTTAGTTTAAAGTAAACAAGATTTTCCCCAAAAGATTTTTCCAATGAAACTTGATTGAAAAAATCAGTGTTTTTTTTTGAAATCCAAAATGTCATTTTTCAAACGTTAATATTTCGAAAACAATTAATTTAGGAGAAAGTGTATAAGAGAAAACTTTAAATTTTGAGCATTTTTCTGTGGAATAAAAAAAGGAGGTTCTATTTAAAAATTTTTGAAGATGGCCCACCCCTTTAAAAAAAACTTTTTGTTTTTTTTCATTTTTTTTTCCCCATTTCCCTTAAATTTCGTTTATATACCAGGGGGTTTAAAAAAATTGGGGGGGGAAAAGGATTTTAACCAGCACTGATAAACTAATTTTACACCTATAACTACGAAGGACAGCTCTGAGTTGAGACTACATTCCATACCTCACCACCAGTAATATTACCTCCTTGTAGAAAACCCTTTATTTTCATATTTCTTTACATGCTTTGACCATTTATGGGTTCTGAACCCGTATGAAAATTTAATTTTTTTTGGGGAATTTTCAATTTGGTTTTATAAATTTAAAAAAAATACTACCACCGGGGGATTTTAAAACAAATGTAGTGAAAATGTACCCCAAAAAAAAGAAAAAACCCCCCTTTTATCCAAATTAAAAGATAAAGTCGGCAGTAGATAAAGTCAATACATAAATTAAAAAAAATACAATAACCCAAACAGTTTCATTTCAAAATTTAAAAAAATAAAAACGCCATGTTAAAATTGAGAGGCCAACACCCGAGTGGTTTCCCCCGTTTGATGTGTTAGAGGGGTTAGAACTGCAAATAATTAAAGGTTTTTTTTTTGGGGTTTTTTTTGCCGTCACCCCATACGAATTTTATCTTTTTTCGATTTGACCATCTGGGGATTTTAGACTTTTAGCCATCCAGAAAAGGCAGCTTTTTTTTTGTTGCACGCACCCTTAATCAAAGAAACCCGGGGGCAGGAAGACTTTTCAGATTCCACTACTTTTTTGATTGGCTGGGGAATGAAAGATCTTACTAAAAAAAATAGAAAACAGTTCTGTAGTTTGTTGAAAACTGATAGACCCAAAAACTTGGGTAGAAACCATTTTTTGAGATTTTTGAGAGTAATTTTTTTTAAAATTTTTTTCAGGATTGGTGTTCTTTTTTTAGATATTTAAATTCATTAGATGTCCCTCAAATTTAACCGGGGATTTGCTCCAAAACAAATGATGTCGGGATTTTTCAGAAGACTAAAACATGATTCTTCCCAACAAGCTTTTGGGGAAGAACAACAGTTGTGGCTTTTTTCCAAGAAGAATGTTGCTTGTTGAAAATTCATTATCTTTAGAAATAACTTTTTCAGAAATAGCCAACTGCATCTTTTTTCAATTTTTTTTAATGAAAAAAAAGATTGTTTATTTGGCCCATTTCTGAAATCTGGCTTTCCAAATGTCACTGGCAATTTTAATAAAACTTGAATTGTTTTTTTTTCCCCCCAAAGAAATGACCTGCTTTTATTTTTAAACTTTTTTTTTAAAGTTTTTTAAATTTGAAGAACAAAATTTTTTTCCCCCTTGGGAAAATAGAAAGGAAATTTTTGATCCCCCAAAAAAAATTCTGGTGTTTTTTAAATTTGGGGCACAACCCAACTTCCCATGAGTTTTTTTTATAAAACATATTATATAAGAAATTATTCATCATAGGCCCCCATTAAATAATTATTGATTTTGATTAAATTTTTAAATTTGAGGGATGGGTTTTAGATCAAAGAAAGAAAGAGGCTAAAAATGAGGATGAAATGGTTTGTTCTGAAGAATGCAAAATTATGGACAAACGAAAAATTTTTTCCGAACATTTCCCAATGATGAAGAAATAAATTCCCAAAAAAGGTCTGGGGACTTTTAAAGAGACACCAATGATGAAGGATCAGAATTGAAGTGGTACCGGGATTTGTTATTTTGCCAAGTGGAATTTTCACAGGTTCCTTTTTAAAGAAAAGGTTTTAATTTGCAGAAGACAGGAAGTTTCCATATGGAAGGTTTTTATTCCCCTTGTTTTCTTTAAACATTCCAAACCAAATAAGTAAAAGGGTTTGGAGATGAATTGAAAAAAGAAGATTTTTAAAAAATTTTAAATGACAGAGACCGAGGGTAGTGGCAGCAAATGGAAAAAATTTAAAAAAATTTAGAATTATTTTCATTTTTTTAACCCTGGATTCTTGATTTTTTTTTGATGTTTAATCAAAACACATTTCTTAAAATATATAACATTTCACTTTCCATGCAAATTGATAACAGACGCCAAATTAAAAAAAAAATTGTCAGACAATAAAACAAAATATCAATTATTCCCTGCAATTTTCAAGGGGGAATATTCCCATATAATAATGTTTTGTTTCCAAACGAAAAAGATCTGAATTAAATTTTCCTTGGTTTTGAAATGTCAAAAAAAACATGGAAAACGGGGAAATTAACGGTTCCCACAAAAAAAGGAAAAAAATGAAGGATAATTTATTTTGTAGTAATGGGATCCCATGGAATTGAAAAAGGAAAATTAACACTTATTTATTTATAAAATTTAAAGATAAAAAACAATAGATATAATAAAAATTCCATTAAACATTAAAATATAGAATTGAAACTGCTTCGAATTTGCCATTTCAAGACCAAACTGGGGGTTAGGAGATACTTTTTTTTCAAGAGTACATTGAATCTTTCAAGATCTGCACTTTCAAAACCCTAAACATTTTTCCCAAATTCAGATTATATTGTTTTGTTTTTGCCTCTTTTCAAAGTTTTATTTAAGGGGAAAAATAATTGTTTCTTTTTAAAAATTCCTTCCCCAGCCCTTCCAACCTTAGATAACAAAATAAATGAAAATAAAAAAAAAAGTATAACAAACAAAAACCAAAATAAAGGTTTAGTAAAAATCCCTGCAAACAAAAAAGGGGGTCCGGGGAAAAAAATATTTGACTTTTTCCAAATAGGGTTCATTAAAATTTTAGACCAAAGTAATATAAAACCAATATCATATCAAACTTATTTCACTAATTGTAGAATGAGTCCTCCCCCTGGGTTAAAAACACTTTTTCCAAAAGTGTCGTTTTATTTTCATTATAAGTTTTTTTAATCAAAAAAAAATAAAAAATTCAGTATTTTAACCTATCCCACCCCCGGAAAACATTATCAACTTTTCCACAGACCAAACTCAACTTTAGTAAAAGGGGGCCCATTTTTACAATGGCTGCAAGATGACAA
>JAFIRS010006653.1:0-34053 GCA_018342105.1 Gonioctena quinquepunctata | reverse complement strand
GTCTTGGTACGATTGTCAAAATTTTTTGAACTGATTCAAACTGAACTTTTTTATTTTGGGAGATTTGTTCTCAAGAACTGTAAGCAGATTTGTTGAAAATATAAACAGGATGTTCATAAAATCAGATGTGGTATCATTTTCATCGGGATTTTTTTAAATTCACAAAAAAATATTTCCATCAATATTCAATTGAAAAGTTTCCTTTTAACTGTAAGATTTTGCAAAAATGTTGGGAGGAGCGTTAATTTGAACGTACATTTTCCCGGTAGTGTTTTCGTTTGGGGATTTTAAACGAGTTTTTCGCCCACTCGTGAAAAAAAAGGCTAGGGAAATATTTGGAAATTCAGTTTGGGGATTAAATAACCTTGAGGTGTTTTTTTTCCCTCAAAGGGGGAATTTTCATAGTTGGTATTTTAAAAATTTTTCAAAAGGGGAAAATTTTTGGGAATCAAAATTGTTTTCGAAATAGCCGATCGGGGTTCCCTTTTGCGTTGGAAAGAACACTCCCCTTGACCGGTTGGAATCGAGCTTTTCTTTCCAGAGGACTTACCAGATGTCCTGCGGGGGAAATTTCGCGTTAAAAAAAAACCGTTGTGGGATTTCCAAATTTTTGTTTTTTACCCCATTTTTCAGAACTTTTTCAAAATTTAGAATACTTTTTTTTTCAAACGAAATGTTACTGGAGGACCGACCAGAAGGTCGGGGTGGTGGTTTGAAGGATGGAGCATCGAGATTTTTGGGGGCTGAGCCGGGCCTGGGGTGGGATAAGGGTTTTTTTATCTCATTCTAGTACATTTTTTTCCGCAAGTCTTGGTTCACTTTGTCTCGGCCCGGGGAGCAACGTATCGCAGCGCACTAGTCGTATGTAGGAAGTAAAAACCCCTGATGAAATACAGGGGGAGCGCGGGTTTAAAAAGGAACAATTTTTCAAAGGGGGTCAGGGGGGAAGTTGGTCATATATTCTTTTTGGGTTTTGGTTTGATAATTGCAGTTGCGTTCCCGGGGCTGCCCGGGAAAGGGGTTTTGAATTTTATTAAAACCCTAGCGGCTGAAAGGGGGTCATAAAAGGGGGGTTACACGACAGTACACTTTGTATTTTTTTTCTTTTTTCCCCGATCTAAAGACGGAAGAACAGGTGTCAGCCGGGCGTAAGTTGGTAGACTTTCCGGGTTTTTTAAAAACGCCCCAAACCCCTTTTTTTATGATATTTTGGAAAATGGCGGGGAACGTGGGCTTGAAAAAATGTTGATGAAACTTTCGAATCCAAAAAACATGATTTTTTTCTGGACTTGTTTTTGAGGATCATGAAAACATAATTTTTTAGGAGCGGGAGAATTTCTTGGAAATATCTGTTTCCTCAAAAAAAACTCAAAAGTAAATGCGAGGGTGTTCTTTTCAAAAAAGCGTTTTTCTTAATATAAATTTAAGACTTCGCGGAACCCGTCTGGCGCCCAAATATTCATAAGATAAAGATTAAGTGCAAGTTGGGATATCGTAACACGGTGTTACGACCGCACTTAGTTGAATATGGTTCCCTACATTTTCGTAAATGAACGTTTGTGTTCCGGGCCACCTAGAAGATAGAAAAGGGTTTTTTTCTTTTTTTCGTTATAGGTTCTGATAGGTTGGGGTTTCGAGGTAGAAATTCTTGTTCCGCTGTTGTATTTTCGCGGGACGTTAAACTTTACTTCAGGATTTTGTTTTTTTCGCCCGGGGAAAAGATTCAAAGATGAAAAGTTTGTTTTCATCTTCAGGCAAAAGGTTGCAGTTTTCGCCGGAGGCGGGGGAACGTTTTCGAGGTTGAAAAGTTTTTTTTTCCATCCTCGCCGGCGGGCGAAAACGAAAACTTGGGAGTTTTTCGATTTTAAAAGTGAATGGACTTTTGAAAATTTTTCAATTTTTTTAAAAAAGTTTCCGTTTTGAACACAGATACAACTTTTACAAGCTTGCAGTTTTCGAACTGGATTGACTTGGTAGATTTTTTGAATATTTTCTTGAACATGCTTTGCCTTCCTTAAGGACTGCATGCTTCATGGAACTTTTCTTCCTCCATTTTTTGAGTAAATCGGATGGTTGATTATTATACGGGGTTATAGAATTTTTGTATTTGAAATTTTTATTAAAATTAGTATTGGTCAATGGACCAGGATTGGGGATTTTCAAATGTTGTTTCAAGAGAACTCTGATAGAGTTCAGGATTTTGGGATGACAGCCTCGAGGCGCACCTTTTTGTAAAAATATATATAGTATATAGTTTTTAAGAAATGGAGGGAACGTTCGAGTCTGGGCCCACTGTTGTCGCCCTCAACTTCAACAAACCAGCTCGACGTTTCGGTATGAAGGATGTCATCTTCAGGTCATGCCTTTGCATTTCGGTTAAGAACCAAGACTGTGGCTTGGCGACGCAGATCGAAGTTCAGAATAGGAGGATGGTGGGACTCTGCGAATGGCAGCTCACATCCAAATGGTTTTTAGGAGAATCGCGAGACCCTGCGAGGCGCAGCTCGGGTTCAAGGATGTGCGGTAGCACAAATTTCTGGCGGACATTTGAAAATTCATTTTTGAGTTATTAGAGATAACTTAGTAAAGTTTCAGACGGAAACAGATATATTCATAGTACTATACACCTCAGAATTGATTAACTGGAATCAGATCTTTTTCGTCGGCGGACGTTAAACGTATTTCTATTCCAGTCGTTTTATGAGTTTTGAGAGTTCAGGAAGCCCCCACACTTTGAACTGAAAAGTAGATTTTTCTTCAAATCACTTTTCAAAGTTTCAGTTGAATAACTTCAAGTTATTTTTCAAGTAGAAAGATTCTACGGTTTTAGTGAACGGTGTTCACAGGTTTTCGTAAGCAGTGCTTACCGTTTTCGCAGGACAACTTTAATTCGTTCCAGAAACAATTATCGTTATAGGTCCTTGCCACACGGCAATTATACATTAGAGTTTTTCTCAGTACAGGCACTTGGCCTACAGTGTTGGCAATTGGCCATTTTTGGAGAATAGGCCTGCCATTCGAAACACGGTAGGGACCAGGGGTACGGGTGATCCAACGAGGGAAGAGGCTCTGCAGGTCGACTTGGAGGTCAAGTCAGACTGTAATCCCTCATCAAGAATGGGTACTTAGAGAAGACGGGTAGTAGCAGGTGCGAAACCCACTGATGGAAGGGTGGAACCCCAAATTGATTATGGTTTTTCGGCTGGGCCAAGACGGTGTTTTGGGCAGTACGATGGGGAAAGCGAGCTGGAAGGCGTTTCTTTGGGGCACGACGAGCGTGTCACCTCTGGAGTAAATGAGATGGGAGCGAATGCTAATTGATGAAGTTAGAGAAGTTCATTCAATGGAATGAACATAGTGCCCACTATTGGAGATTATAGAGCATGTCGTTGATGTTTTGAATTCGGGCTATGTCAAGTGTGGTGATAGAGAGCGAAGAGACTCTGTTTAGCAGCTCTGATCATCAAGACCCAACTTGATACCGATTCAAACACAAACAACGTAGGAGGCCGAGACCCTACGGATTGCAGATCGGATTCCAAAGTATTTAGGAGAAGAATTGCGAGACTCTGCGAATTGCAGCTCGGATTTCAAAGGAGCCGGCGGGCATAAGACGCAAGGAGGGTATTGCGATAGCAGCCCCGATTCAAGGATTCTGCTAACTTTCGGAACACGAGGGTGTGTTGCAGTCAGAACAATGTGATAGGGACGTATTTCTTAGGACGTACCCAGAAAAGTGCGATTTGATCAGCGTATGCCCAAAGACCTCTGTCGTTGAGAATGGAAGTCAGAGTATTTCAGTTAAAGTATTCAGGAAGAATAGCTTTTCAAGGTCGAACATGCTCCCCGAGAACCTATATAATTCTCAGATTTCGAAGTCAAGAGGTCCTACGGATTCCAGAGAGTCTACCGTACACCTCCAAGAGAAAAGGACAGCATAACCACTTCGTCTCGTCGCATTCGTCTGGTTTCTGTCAGAGTTTCATCAGCTACGATGGTAGTTAAGCCGTTTAGGGTAACAATCGAACCACACAATTGGGATCCAGAGAGTTAAATTCTTGTGGTCACTTTTCGATTAGGGTTCAGTAGGGAACATCGTCTGTTCCAAAGAGAATTTATTTTTGAAACTGTCATCTTTGCCGTTGAGCAATTTTTGATATCACTTCAACATGGGCCACCTTCCTGAACCAAGCTCTCAATTCTTCATTGTTGGCGAAATCTCCTTTGTATGGATCTCTTTCGTCATAGGTATTCGTTTCAGGTGGAAGAGCGTGATTAGTATCGACGTCAGGAACCTGTCTAATGTATATTTTCCTTTCTAGGGTAGTTTTAGAGCCTAGAGTGATCCTCCTTATGGTGATACTCGAAGCCACACTCTCGATGTAGGCCGTCAGGTACACCGAGAGGCCCTAAGGAATCGTAGTATGTAAAGTGAAAATGGGACTTCATGATACTGCCACTTTGTTGCGGGAGTCTGAGGGCTGGACCGGTCGTAATGGCAATATCGCCACAAGGTGGAAATATTGTTATTCTTCTAACCAAGGCGCAGTGTATATCTCGTGTGGGTTGCGGGACATGAGGGGTCACCCCAAATTGCCCCGTAATCTTGACTTGTCTCTGCTCGGCCCAGATCCACACGGATTGTGGGGATACACAATGATACTCTTGCAAGCTAAGACTTTGTATGACTGTCCTAACTAAATTGCCATACACGTAGTGTGGTTAAGGAAGAGCCCAGGAATGCGCAAACCCATGCTAGAGGGTTGACTTTGGGTATTTTTACAAGTTGGTAGTGTTTTTTGGCGAAGAGATTTGCAGCTCGTGTGAATTTCGCGGATTTAGGCGACTCCAACAAAGTAACTTCTTTCAAGTGGGGGGGGTGTTATGAAAATCGCCTACTTTTTTTGGACTATTATAATGGGACACCCGGTACATTCGTGAAAGAAAGTTTAATTTTATAGGGTACGGAACCCATTTGTTATTTTACAAACTCAGACTTGGCGTTTTGGACTGGGTGCAGAACGTGAACCGCCCTTGCCCGCCTCGTTCTATCAATTTTGTTCGGTAAGGAACACATCAATTTTTAAATCCAATTCATACTTGGTATTTTTAAATCCATAGCTTTCACGAGTGGCCCCCATATGCATTTCCAATTGTTTCTTGAGGACAGCATGTACAAGTATAATCAGTAAACGCGAATATTTTAGTAGAAATATTTCGAACCAGAAATCAGTGGATTTCATAGAAAAAATGTATTTCGAGGATTGAGTACGGTTCAGAGAACCTAAAACGGATTTTCTAAATTCATTTTGACTGTTTGTTGCATAAGAACACTTTCGAGTATTGAAAGGGAAATTTCGTTACATTTCCAATATGAAATGAAGCTTATACATACGACCAGGGTAACGGGCCACTATCCTAACAGTTGTTATAAGTTTTTCAAGTAAATTTCGGATCCTTTTAATTAGTAAATACCAACAAGAAATTTATTAGAAACTTATATAAGTTGCAAGTGTAGTTCTGGGTTACAGGTACGCTAACCACCGACTCTAGACAAACCTATAGATGGTTTATAAGTTTCCATCGTAAAAGTACGAATGTTTTCACAGTTATAAGATATAGCTACTTCCAGAATGAATATGCCATCGGTTTGAGAGTTCACTAAACTCAGATTCCATCGCTTAGTCCACAATACAGGTGAAATTTTATTTGGAAAAGTATGAAAGCTAATTAGAAATGTCAAGTGCCTCCAGACGGGACGTCGCCGGCTCTTCGCATTGTCGGTGGTGTTTATACCTGACCTACCCCAAATTCCAACTTTACAATCCGATTTTGGGATGGCGCCATCAGATTGGGTCATTTCGGTCGGCGAACCGAGATGAACTTTAATCGGAATTTCAAATGGGCCATCTTTCGCGACTTGTACAGTTGTCTCATAAATACACCGTTAGTTTCCTCGATCGAGATGATCGTCATTTCACAGTTAGGTTGGATTTTTCGATAACCATGTTTATTCGTAAATTCAAGATTGAAATGACGAGGAAGCTGGCCGTGTTTTTCTTTTTAAATACCGATCCGCGGTTTTGTTCAGTTCTAGGGATACGCCGGAATCAAAAAGTCAACGCCTCATGTGTTCCAGTTCCTCTGGGCAGTCAGTTCTTCGGCCTCACGTACGCGTCGGAAATTTTCCGCGGGAAAGTTAGGGCGGGCAGCCATTTGCAGTCTCCACTTCGCCTCGTGTTTCAGCTTCTGGACGATGGATTTCGAAGTAGATATTACAAGTTCTTGTTCACATCAAGCGAGGTCTGATAACAATGATCTTGGAACAAACAGACTGAATCAGCAGTCTGTTTCAAAAAAAAATACTAAAAGGGTTGTGCGTTTTTAATAATCCGACTGGAATCAATACCAAACATCAACTTCTGACGACCTGTGTCATTCCTGCTCGTGCAGATCGGTAAACAACGAAAAATGCGTATTGTCACCTCAGTCATTGCTTACCACCTTATTATTCACCGCAGCCGCTAGTTGTTTCAATAATTATCCAAATCTGAAAGTCTGGGATCGCGACTCGCAATTGATCAATACAACGCACATGAATATATGACCAACATTTCCCGGTCGCGGATGAAAAATTTCCATATAAACTCGCTGCGCTCACGATTCCTAATTTAACATCCAGGAGTCGCCTTTCTAAAAAACACTGTCTTTAATTACCGAATTCAATGCTTATTTCGAAGCCTTTAGAGCAAAGTTGAACTTCTCTCACAGATTGCCGTAAATTGCTGAATGAGATGAACCATATCCCCCAAAAAGGGGTAAAGGGAAATTCGTGTCCTTAAAGAATTCTAAAAAACCCCCCCCCCAATCTTTATCCCCGTTTTCCCAAAAAAGGATTCTTTTTAAAAGGGGAAAAATTTTGCCAAAATTTAAAAAATTGAAAACGAAAAATGTTTTTTTTAAAAAATTTCCCCCCGTGGGGAAATTTTAAAAAAAAAAAAATCATTCAACCCCCAAATATTTTTTTTAAAAAACCGTAAATCCAAATTTTACAAAAAGTTTTTAAACCAAAAATTTCCCCAAAATTTTAAAAAAAAATCCAACGAACGACCCATCTGAGGACTGCCAGCCGAAATCCTCCATTGTCGTGACACCGAACTGTTGAATGTAAAATCCATGGTCCACATCCGATGTACGATCTCGATTTGGAAACTGCACCAGCCTCGTCGTCCGTGAAAAATATCCATCCCAAAAAGTGTGCAGAAATCCTCCATACTTCGGGAATCCATCGTCCAGAAGCTGAAACACGAGGCGAAGTGGAGACTGCAAAATGGCTGCCACGCCCTTACTTTTCCCGCGGAAAAATTTCCGACGCTTTTTAGGATGGATATTTTTCACGGACGACGAGGCTGGTGCAGTTTCCAAATCGAGATCGTACATCGGATGTGGACCATGGATTTTACATTCAACAGTTCGGTGTCACGACAATGGAGGATTTCGGCTGGCAGTCCTCAGATGGGTCGTTCGTTGGATAAATTATGGTTTCTCTAGGATGGACGTAGGCGATTTTCTTCCCCTAATGGTTTACGAGAAGTTACTTCAGGGAGTCGCCTGCGCTAAGTATACAGGGTTCACTGATCATGCCTTCTTTTTTCAGGTTGTTAAACTTTGTGTGTTTTTGGAAATGTTTCAGATCTGGGAACCTTGGCGCACAAATGAGGCATGCGGCTCACGGACGTATCTCAGAAGGTCTTCTTGAATGAGATCCCAAGAATGGTCTAATTGGTCTTCGTTGAACCTAGCGTTTATCGTAGGTACGGAGGTTTGGGCTTCATTAGCTGCGCGCACAAGAGTCATCAGTGAAGGATCCTCAAACCAAGTTTCCGGTTTCCGAAAGGGAGTTCCTTGGTCTATGTGTCCTTCCAAAACTTTCCTGCGCGAAGGTAACCTTTCCTATTTTTCTTTGCGGATAGAGAGTTAAATGTAAATTTCTTGATTGGGTCGGTCTAGTTTTTCTACGCTCTCTATCCAAAATTAGTTTTGAAACCTCTCCTTCAAGTCGCTCCTGGGCTTGCTCTTGTAAAAATAGCATATATGGATCAGGGCACCTGTGAAGTCTCGTGGAAGGGAAAAATATTACGTTCAATATCACACCTCACTTGTCAATTAAATTTCTAAATTCCAAGATCGGGTTTCTGAGATTTAATTCTCTAGCAACGAAAGCGTATCGTGATACAAACTCACGCGAGTTTGTGTTCGTTGTGAAATTGGCAATCAAGACTTGGTACGATTGTCATAGTTTTTGAATTCGATTCAAACTGAATCATTTTTACTCTGGAGATTCGTTCTAAGTAACTGTAAGCATTCTTGCAAAAATGTCCGAGGAGCGTGAATTTGAACGTACATATTCGGTAGTGTGTCGTTTTGGGGATTTTAAACGAGTCTTCGCCCACTCGTAAAACAAAGGCTGGGGAAATATATTGAAATTCAGTTTGGGGATTAAATAACCTTGAGGTGTTGTTTTTCTCAAAGGGGAGTTTCCATATTTGGTATTTTTAGAATTTTCTAAAGGGAAATTTTTGGAATTAAAATCGTTTTCGAAATAGACGATCGGAGGTACGGTTTTGCGTTGAGAAAAAACTCTCTCCTTGGACCGGCTGGAATCGAGCTTTTCTCGTTTCCAGAGGACTTACCATATGTCCTACGGTGGGGAAATCTCTCGCGTTAAACAAAAACATTGTTCGTGGGGTTTTCCAAATTCTTTGTAAATTTTTGGCTATCACTTTTTCAGAGCTTTTCAAAATTTAGAATACTATATTTTTTAAACGAAATGTTACTGAGGATCGACCAGAGTGTCGGGGGTGGTTTTGAAGCCTCGTTAGAAGTTCATTAGCTGATGGAGCATCGAGATTCTTTCAGGGCTAGGCTCAGTACTCGGGGTGGGATAATGGGTTTCCATCTCATTCTAGTAAATTTATTCCGCAAGTCTTAAGAAGTTCACTTTGTCTCAGGCCGGAGCAACGTATCTCAGACAGCACTAGTCGTATGTAGGAAGTCGAAATCCCTGATGAAATACATGCGTGAGCGCAGCGGTTTATATGGACAATTTTTCTATCGGGTCGCGATGGGAAGTCGGTCATATATTCATTTTTGCGTTTGGTTTGATAATTGCGAGTCGCGATCCCGCTGACCAGACTGGACTTAGGAATTATTGGAAACCCTAGCGGCTGCAGGTGTCATATAAGGTGGTACACATGACAGTACACTCTGTACATTTTTCTTGTTTACCGATCTGCACGACGGAAAAACAGGTGTCAGACAGTGGCGTAGTTGGTAGACTTCCCAAGGGTTTATTAAAAACGCCGCCAACCCCCTTTTTATGATATTTTGGAACAACTGCTGATTTCAGTCTGTTTGTTCCAGATCATTGTGATCAGACCTGCCTTGTGGTGAACAAAAATTCTTGTAATATCTACAGTGCAAAAATTCAACATTGTAAAAGACAATGTTAGAAAAATTCGACGTTTTGGACTCCAGGGTAGAACTGTGGATTTCAAAATTGCGAATATACCCAAAGGTGCGGAGCCTGTGGGGTGGGTGAGGGATGCACTCACCCAAATTATTCTCAAAGGAACGGAGGGAGTGGAGCCAACCGATCGGATTGGTTTCACTTTCTGTTCCAAGGATTTTGTCAGAGGGCTAGGGTGGATGCGTTTCAAGCCTGCATCGGAGGTGACAATTGATGATGTGTGGCAGAGAATTTCCGCCATATATCAATCAAATTCCACAGGACTCAATACGGAAACTTTCTGTTTGGAGATAACGTCGGTTCAGATGCCTAAGGGCTAAGGTCCAAGAACCAAGACCCCTAAAAAACAGTTTCTCTCTGATCACAGCTCTGTACCTTTTGGGTATAAAAAATTAATAATAATTTGTGTTGTGTGTGGTAAATTTCCACAAACTTTGTTACCACAAACACAGTTTGAGATGGATGATGACGACACCAACGACGACAATCTGCTCGGAGAGGTGAACAAAATCAGTGAATATGTTGGATGAAATTCATAATTGTTGAAAAACCTCTCAATTTCGATGAATTAATGAACCGTCTTTATTAAATTAAAAGACCGTAGTTCGTGCTGTCGAAAATTTCAATGAACTAATGAATCACCTCCATTAACTTGGAAGTCTATATTCGTGCTGTTGAAATAGAAAAGAGTCAAAATTATCCATTAAGTATTTCCTCCATCATCTTTATTGTTCCAAATGGTAGGCCTATCAAGTATCGATATTTAAGATTCGTCTTAAATAACGATAACAAGTGGGGATTCCGAAGGTTTATACCTTCATAACGAGGCCGTGCACACCTCCAGTCTTTTGTAAGACCTCCTCCTGGAGTTGGCCATGGAAAACGGTGTGTTTGTGTAGGTTTTTTCGCATTACATCAACATGAGGACTGACGCCACAGTGACATCACTCTTTCAACAGAGGTTCGAGGTCATTTATACCCATATTTGGGTTGGGTTGGGTTGGATTGGGTTGAGTGGGGTTGGGTTGGTTGGGTTGGTTGGGTTGCATTGGGTTGGATTGGGTGGAAAACAGATGTACAAATAACATATTTATTTATCGTCATATACAGATATAATTTTCGATAGTAGAGTCTTCAATTGCTGTAAAAGTCCTTCGGCGGGGCATGGTATATGAAATAAATTCCAGTTGAATTGTCCTGCTGAGACTTTCCGAGTGAATTCGTTATAATTGTAATATGTATCTCGACGAACGAAATATAAATGTCCATCGATGTATCTGAAGACCGTTGTGATGTCATTCGGTACGCCTCAAAAAATGTCACTTATTCGCCCTTTACTTTGAATGTCATTTGAGGTATTTTTGAATTTAATGTAAGATTGGCTATTAACTAGCGAATAGTTTGCTCCTGTGTTCGTTTGGAAAACAGCATTGATCTCCGTTTCATCAGACATCTGTAGCATGTATCTGTTTCGGATGTGTGAATTCGGGAATGATGCCTCGTAGAATGTATTTGTAGAGTCATCGATGGCTTTTCCTTCTGCTTTTTGATAAATATGTGAAATCGGTGCCGTTGACTTTTTTTTATACATCCTGTTTTCAAAATATATATTCATGTTCCTCCTTTACGATGACGATATCAGCCTATGTGACACCCTGGATGCTGGTTTTCTCGACCATGTCGGGGTACTCATAGTGATATTTGAGAAATAGTTTCATTAGTCGAAATAGCTCAGTTGGAAGAGCGATAGACTGAAGATCTGGCGGTCCCTGGTTCGAACCCAGGTTTCGACATTTCCATTTTTTGTTAAACTTCGCATGATATACATGCAAACTTTTCATATTCATGTTCTCCAGTCAAAGTTGTCTTGATAGAGTACTCGCACCCTTTTGTATCTTACCCCATAACGAAGTTAGCTCCTAGTGCCCTTTTGTCATCAGAAAATACGTAATTATGATTCTTGGCATCGAGAAGAATCCATTGACACCGAAATTTCTCTTATCGCATCGAAATCAGTGGTCACTTCCGGTTTATGATATTTTGATGGATTTGGACTCTGTTCGATGTGGCCTATCCGAATTGAGCATTAGTTTTTTCTATCTCTATTTTTACAGACCGGAAGTGCTTCTTATTTTCGATGATTCGGATAGATCCGAAACGTCGACATTTATGTTTCAGCTCGACGACAAGTGACATTCATGTTGAATTCACGCAATAGCATGCCTACCCAACCTCCGCACCCACATCCAACATGGCCGTCTGCATTCAGCCCTACCCAACGCACGTCCACCTCCAACATGGCGGTCTGCACCCATCCTACCGCGGTCTGCAACCAATAGCATGTCAGACCAACCCAACTCACCCAACCCAAATATGGCCGTCTGCACCCACCAATAGCGTGCCTACCCTACGCTCCACCTCCAATATGGTCGTCTCCACCCCACTGACCAATAACACGTCACCCACAATGGCCGCCGACCCGGACACTAGCGCCCCCAGTGACACCAGCGGCTAAATCATGAAGTAGTGGGTTCGAATAAATTTTCCAATGTCGTAAAGGCCTAGGAAGCTGAATTCGTCATTGAAAGAGATACAGCGAGGTGCGGCTGAACAAAATCCATTTTTTCTGAGTTGAATCAAATTTTAATATATCCAGACTTTTATTCAATATGACAGTGAACACCGGAAATAACACTTCTTATCAGAAAGTGCAGATTCCCCATTGTTTATAATAACTTTCATCATCATCGAAAACAGGAAATAGCTTCCGGCCATACTGATAACGCTCGGTCACGTATGCATGACGATTGGGAGGGAAAAACGTTTCGAATGGCAAACGCACCAGTTATTCATCAGCGCTTCAACCGACTCTCAGTGTACTCATTCCGAATACCAGTACTCGTGCTATTCATCAAAACTTTTTCGTGCCAGGGTTCATCTATCAGAAAAGTAAGTACATTTTATTATTCTTCAGTGCTTTATTCTCCAGTGTGTTCTTTTTTTCCTTCAAAAGTGGATTATTTTAATGTGTAGTGTCTCTTTTTTTTCAATACTGCATACAATCTACCATTTTTTATAAGGACTATCCAGCCAAGTGTTCAATTATTTTTCAAATTCTTTCAGAAGTTTGTTTCAATGTCGGTGCGAACTCAACAGAAAATCCGCTGCTAAAATCACCCACTTCCCAGAACTCTGAATCTATGATGATATATCAGTCCAGCAAGTTTTATATTTCGATACCTATATAACTTGTAGACCTGATCAAAGTGTAATTTCCAGAAGTACATTGCTTCTAGAGTACTCCTATTCCTGACGTTTTGACGCAAGTACATCGAAACGGATTAATAATACGTATAGAACATTGAATTTTCACTCCTCAGAGTATGCGCACGAGGTTGTGCTCCCAATAATAACGAAGTTAGCTCCTAGTGCCATTTTGGCACCGGAAAATGTTTAATTATGTAGCTTGACATCGATACAAATCCAATGTTACCAAAATTATCGAAATCGAATTTTGGAGGTCTGGCGGTCGTGGGTTCGAAACCTCAATTTTAACATTTCTTGTTTTTGATGACTTTGGACTCTTCTTAATGCGACCAATACGAATTGAGTATTGGTTTTGTTATTTCAAGTAATTTGAGGCATTCAAATTGCAATTTATTGTTCTAGGATAAAGTTGGAGGGTGGAGCTTGATGAATTTGGACTCTATGGGTGTTCTCCTTTTATTTGGCACCCCACTCGCTATGATAGGACGAAAATTAGATTTTTTATTTTTCAAATCGATTTTCAAGTGCCAAAATGGCTCAAGTACATCGATTCACATTGCCTCGTGAAAAATCAGCTGAATCGGGGACGTTGACTTTTTTGGTACACCCTGTATACAAAATGTATATGAATTCATATATTTCATGGTAATTTGAGTCCCTCTGTATATTTGATATTTGTTTTTTTCTTTCCAATGACCGTCAATCATGTTTTTTTCTCTCCCATGAGAGGCGGTTATGTTTTTTTCTTCCAACAGACAGTCAACCATGATTTTTTCTCTCCAATGACATGATGCCATGTTTTTTCTCGATGACAGGTGGCCATGTTTTTTCTTACAAAGCGGCCATGTTTTTTTCTCACAAAGCGGCCATGTTTTTTCCGATGACAGGCGGCCATGTTTTTATGCAGAGTACCATGGTCGTCAACGTCGATTTTGTGAACAAAAATCATCATTCGAAGCCAAGCAGTCAGAATAGAGTCAGAAAAAGCTTCAGAGATAGAGATGCAGAGAGAAGACAACCTGAGAGGAATCATCCGAAGCCCATGACCAGGAGCTGCAGGAAATGTGGTGACCAACATGGTTATGGAAAATGTCCCGCTTTTGGTAAAAAGTGTCAAAAATGTGGTGTTCTGAATCATTTTTCCTCAAATTGTAGAAATAAAAACTTTGCTCAGAGTAATAATTACCAGAGTCAATCTAGAAATGTTCATTCAATAATTGAAAATGATGTAAGCCATAGTGATGATTTTCATAAAAGATGCTAGAGGAAAGGAAGTGGACAATCTCGAAGTGGAATCATGGGTTCTTGAACTGGAAATGAAAGACCAGTAGAATTTAAACTCGACACAGGGGCAATGGCAAACGTCATACCTGTAAGTGTTTTGAAGTCAGTTAATTTTGATTTCAATAATTTGTATAAAACGAATATAAAATTACGTTCATATACTCAAGATAATTTGTCAGTAATTGGTCAATGCAATATAAGATGCAAATTCAAAGGAAACTTTGTACATCTTTTATTTTATGTGGTTAATACAAAAAGTATTCCATTGTTAGGCCTAAAAACATGTATAGATTTAAATCTTATAAAAAGAATTGAAACTATAGAAACTGACCCTGATAAAAGTATAAAAACAACAAAAAACTTGTTGGTAGAACAATTAGTAAAAAAGTATAATTTTCTGTTCGAAGGTATAGGATGTTTAGATAAACTTCATCATATTGAACTCAAAGAAAATGTTCAACCAGTAGTCCACCCAGCTAGAAAAATTCCATATGCAATTTTAGATAAATTTAAAGAAACTATTGATTGTTTAGTTAAAAAAAAAATTATTGAAAAATCAGAAGAAAGTGCAGATTGGGTGAATGCCATTAATAGTTAGAAAAATTAATGGACAACTGAGAATCTGTTCAGACCCTATTGATTTAAACAAAGCTATCAAAAGACATTATTTCCATTTACCTAATTTGGAAGAATTGACTGCAGAACTGTCAGGTGCTCAATATTTTACTACTTTAGATGCAACCCAAGGTTTTCTTCAGATTGAATTAGATGAAGAAAGCGCGAAATTATGCACTTTTGCTACGCCTTTTGGCAGATATAGATTTCTTCGATTACCATATGATTTATCTAGTTCGTGTGAAGTTTATCAAGAACGAATGGAAGAAATATTTGGAAATATAGAAGGAGTTAAAGTATATATTGATGATCTGATAATAGCTGGCAAAACGATAGAAGAACTTAATTCTCGTTTAAAAAAAGTTTTTGAGTTAGCTGTAGAACATAAATTCAGATTCAATAAAAACAAATGTAAAATTTTTGCTAAAGAAGTAGAGTATATGGGCCATAAGATTTCAAAATTCGGATTACAAGCAGATGATTCGAAAATTCAAGCTATAAAAAATATGCCACAACCAAAAAATAAAGAAGATATACAAAGATTTTTAGGTCTAGTCACTTATGTAGAAGATTAATATATTCTCTGAATTACAGTATTGAATGTATCCGATTAACGTTGCTCTAGATTTAAAATATTTACAAGTGACTTACAAATGCATTTTTATCGGTCTGAGAGTTGTAAGTATTCTACTTTTTCAAACTTCTCGTTCGTGTTGATAAATATTGAAATTCTCAACTCACCTGCAACCCATGATCTATCCAATAACCCTTCCATTCGTTCTATTATCAATGCCGATGATGTCAACGCAACAGCCAAGAAGAACACAATCCTGAAAACATTATGTCACCAATTTACATAATGAAAACAATTTACAAAATAGAAACAATTTACATAATAAAAACAAATCGAACAACTCTCAATTGTTTGAAATATCACGAAAATGGCATTCAAGATTTTTTTAAATATTCGGTATTCGAATATTGGCAGATATTATTAAATACTCAAAAATGCATTTGGAATAACTGCTTCACTATATTTAAAATTAAAAAATTGATTTCAAGTGAAAACATAGCCTTCATAGTATTCAAAGTTATAGTATATTATACACCAAGGTTGAGAAGCATTATAGCCCAAGAGCCAAGTATAAATCCCGTAGAGCGATGCGACAACGGATTTGAGGAAAAATTACTGCTAAATTGATTTAGATTATCCACTGCTTCAACTGATGAAACATAAAACTTTCTACTTTACTGTATATCAATATCACTGTTCGGGTTTCTTACATGGTACGTTGGGTCGATGGCAATCTCTGGGAAAAAAACTTGCGTCAAAATCACTCCAGGCGCTACGAAATCCGTAAACGATGGTTGATTCGATCCGTAGATGGGATCTTTGAATGATATCGGTATTTCGGCAAGTTCCTCGTTATACTCACAATCTCTGAATATATCCTTCGTGAAATTTTGGTAAGCAAGCTGGAGATCTCTTTGGAGTATTATACCAATTTGTTGGTCTGAAACAAAAAAACATTTACTTAAAAATTTGTGCATGTTCATATTAACAAACAAATCAATATTCCATATTGTTTTATATATTAATCATATTGTGTATGGTATTCAAAATCCACTTGGAGTTATTTCTTATGTTTTCTGGACTGATTTCGTTGAATAGTACCTATGGGGCATAGGTAATTTTCAATAATAAACAACTTTATTGTGAGCTTTATATAAGCTCCACCCCAACCATATTGTAGAAGAGAGTAAGACATCAACAAAAAATATATTGGTCGCAATTTAGATTTTTTTTCAACTGTTTGATTTCATTCTTACGAAGGCGTAGAAGTGCCACATTTTCTTTTATTTTACAATTCCGACTTACAAGTCGGAATTCCGACTTGTATCTCGGAATTCCGACTTATCTCGAATTCCGACTTATAAGTCGGAATTCCGACTTAAAGTCGGAATTCGAGATACAAGTCGGAATTCCGATATAAGTCGGAATTCCGACTTACAAGTCGGAATTCCGAGATACAAGTCGGAATTCCGAGATACAAGTCGGAATTCCGACATAGAGGTCATAACAATGAAAAAACAATGAACAAATGAGATTATTATAACGTATATATATATATATATATATATATATATATATATAAAATGGAAGAAATTTAATGGACATAGCCCTCATAGAGAAGTGTTAACCGTAGACACGTGTTTCGGGCTCTCGGCCCTCATCAGTACGGTGAACAAGTGCAAGGGTGAACAACACTTGCTAGAAAACAACAAATCAACAGAGTCAACCCCTCCGTTGGTTTTTTGTTTTCTATCAAGTGTTATCCTGCACTTGTTCACTTACTGATGAGCCGAAGCCAAATCTATTCTCTATGAGGGCTATGTCCATTAAATTTCTTCCATTTTGTTTGCCAGTCCCCTCGATATTCTTTCCATTCATATATATATATATATATATATATATATATATATATATATATATATATAATTAATTTATATTTTATATAAATATAGATATATATATATATATATATATATATATATATATATATATATATATATATATATATATACAGAGTGTTAAATCAACGTGGGAATGGGAGTTGAGATGCTTCCCTATTTGAGATAAGAAAAAATTACTCAAATAAAAGTTGTAGAAAGCAATGGAAGCTATGTTTCAAAAATAACTTGCAACATACAGGATGTTCGATAAACGTGTGACTCATCAAAGTTGTGTTTTTTTTAATGAAATATCCTATACATTTTCACTCGATTGAATCCCTTTGGAAGAGAGTTTCTCAAAAAAGGTGGTATGGGTTTATACCACAATATTCTTGAAAATAGTGTATTTTCCTATTCATAATTTTGCCGAATAGCTCGTTCTCCATACAGGGGTAACCAAACTCGGGAACACTTTTTTCTCAGTTTTTTCAAATAGAGCCGCCTATAAATAAGGCTATACCAGAATACCACTATGTGTTTGCAGAAAATGTAGTGTTTGCCTACTTAATTTCCATCCCAAATGTATCTCATTCTTAAGGAAAGTATGAAAAAGTCATCATAACAGCAATAACGATTTTTTATTCAATGCTGGACAAAAGTAAACTCAAATAATTTAAAAAAGCGTAAATTCACAGGAGATGTTCGAACAATCTCCCATTTTGAGCTATCTTCGGACATCAATTGGAGTTGATCTTGTAATAGAGCGAAAAATTTCTCTAATTCTATTCTTTATATCTTCTGGTGTCGTTGGTTTCTCGCGTTAGACTTCTCCTTTATCATATCCCCAGAGATAGAAATCTAGGAAAGTGAGGTCTGGGGACCTTGCTGGTCACTGAATGGGTCTGTTTTTTGGTATCCATTTTTATTTCTGAGCCATCTGTTTAAAAATCTTATCCGATTTTGATTGTGGGGAGGCGCGCTATCATGGTAATATAACCTCTGTCTGGTGTCAATCGGTACATTCCCCAACAAATTTGGTGAATCATTTCGGGGAAAATATCTGTGAATTTCTCCATTTAGTGGCCCATCAAAGAAATATAGTCTTCTAACCTGATCTCCAATTATGCCCCGACATTTATCGACCATCTATTTTGGTTATCAACTCCTCTGACCCAATAAGGATTCTCTGTCGAGTAGTACTGGCAAATTGTGGCTATTTACCATCCCATTACTTTTAAATGTATTTCAGAAAATTTGGTTCCTCGCGACTGAAATTCGATGTATTTTCGCAATAGCAAACTCTTGTATTATAATCCCTTTCATAGAGTTCTTGATGTAATTCAATTCGGTATGGATGAAGATTTTTTTTATCAATATTCTGTTCACGGAAGTGTGACTCACATTTAGCTCTTTTGCAATGTTCCTCGTACTAACATGAGGATTCTCATCGGTTGAAAGCATCACCGCTAATTCAATTTCTTCTTTTGGTGCAATTTAATTTACTTCTTATGGCCTGTGAATGTCCTCTATGTAGGAGATTTCAATAGTCACCATAATCTATGGGGATATGAGAATAATGATGACAATGGAGAAGAGCTTGTAGACTGGGCCGAAACCAACAACCTCCATTTAGTTTTCAGTGCCAAAGATAAGCCAACGTTTTTCTCAAGAAGGTGGCGTAAGGGCTACAATCCGGATCTCTGTTTTATATCAAGTAATTCACAATCACAACCTTTATCTAACTCACGCACTGTACTAGCGGACTTCCCACATAGTCAGCATCGCCCCGTTGTGATTATAGTAAGAATCGAAATACCAATGGTCGACTCAGTTCCCAGGCCACGATGGAACTTCGGCAAGGTGAAATGGACTACCTATGCAGCGGAACTCGATATGTGCATCCGCTTCATCCAACCAAAGGCTAAAAACTAACACAAATTTATAGGCCTAATGATAGCTGTAGCCAAAAAACATATCCCCCGAGGTTTCCGCAAGAAGTATATCCCTGGATGGAGCGAGGAAAGCCAGTCTCTATACGAGGAATTCGAAGACTCAGGAAACCCGGAAACTGCTGACCATCTACTAAGATCCCTTGACGCCAGCAGAATGGACAAATGGACTTCTGCTGTGGAACGCATGAACTTCGCACGTTCCAATAGGAAAGCATGGGGTCTACTGCAGAAGCTTGGAGAATGTAACCGAAATGTCGTGGGAAATGCCTCAATAAACCCAAACCAAATAGCCAACCGCATAGTTGACGTTTCTCGTGCACCATTCGATAAAAACCACACGATAGACTTCAAGAAATCCCTAAGAGACTCAAACGTTCCACCCCCTCATCGTCCGAGTTCTCGCACGACTTCTCTGCCGAAGAATCAGAACAGGGCCTCAAGGTTACAAAAATTGGGAAAGCAGCAGGCTTCGACGGCATCTACCCAGAATTCCTGGTTAACTGTGGTAGGGCAATCCGACTGTGGCTTGTGAAATTTTTCAATGACATCCTCAACACAGGCAGCCTACCACCAGAATTTGAGAGAACAAAGATTGTTGCTATTCTAAAACCTGGGAAACCACAGGAGCTACCCGAGAGCTACCGACCTATAGCTCTCCTCAGCTGCTGCTATAAGCTGTTAGAAAGACTACTGTATAATCGTATATGTCCTGCAGTTGATGTACTGATCCCCGTAGAACAGGCTGGGCTTAGGAGTGGCCGTAGCTGTACTGACCAAGTCTTATCCCTGACAACCCACATCGAAGCGGGGTTTGAAAGGGGACTGAGAACATACTGCAGCATATGACACCATGCCTGAAAATGTGCCATTCAATTAACAACCTATTAACAAACAGACTAGTCCAAGTCTTTGTTAACGATGCTAAGAGCAGTACTAAGAAACTGAACAATGGCCTCCCGCAGGGTTCGGTGCTCGCCCCACTCCTATTCAATCTCTACACAGCTGACCTACCTGAAACGAGGTGTAGAAAATTTGCATATGCAGACGACTTAGCGATTCCCTATCAGCACAAACTCAAATTACCAACTGAACATGCTTTGGATGAAGACCTCGCCAAGCTTAATGATTACTTCAAAAAATGAAGGCTGTGCCCAAGTCCGGCTAAACAGAAGTCTGCTGCTTCCATCTATCGAACAGGCAAGCAAATGATACCCTGCGAGTGGAATTTAGTGGCAGGATCCTTAACCACAGCAAAAACCCAAAGTACTTAGGCGTGACGTTCGATCGATCACTAACATTCAATCTACATCTTAGAAACGTGGCTGGTAAACTGAGAACGCGCAATAACATCATAGCCAAACTTGCTGGAACAACATGGGGAGCTACGGCGGCAACACTTCGAACAGCAGCTCTGGCCTTGGTATACTCTGTCGCAGAATATGTTTGGACCAAACAATGAGACTGATTACTGGAACTATACGGTCAACACCAACGCGCTGGCTCCCAGTGCTCAGTAATATCACACCACCGGATATCCGACGAACTGCGGCTCTCATCAGAGAATATAAGAAAATCATGGCTAACGCAGACCTACCAATTCATACCGATATCCCATACCTAGCAAGACAATATTATCGGCTCAAATCAAGACATCCAGCCATCCGATCAGCATAAGAATCGAATGAAAACTTTCATGCGACTAATAAATGGATTACCATATGGGCAGATACTGCAGGAGACCACTACATTCAACAAGATGACCCAACGCAGTGTTTCAACGGATCTGACCTGCCACGCCGACTATGGTCAAAGCTCAACCGAGTTAGAACAGGTTGCGGGAAATGTGCTGATTCCTTACACAAATGGGGCAGGGCAGAATCCCCACAATGTGATTGTGGATCTCCGCGGCAAACTATCCGCCACATCATATCAGAATGTCCTAACCGTTCCTACGATTATGACCTTGAAGATTTTATGAAAGCCACACCAGAGGCAATTGAATGGCTACGCAATTCGGATGTAGACATATAGTTTGTCATAATAATTATGTTTGTCCTTATATATTTGAAGTTTCTCTGTTTATATTTAAAATTTCTCTGTTTATACGTATTGTGTATTTTATATTCTTTCTATCATGTACATTGCACTGTAACCCCATACGCTAAATAAATGAATTTACTTCTTGCCTTTTCTTGCGCTTGACACTGCCAGGTTCCTCATATCTTTCTTTAACACTCCGAAAACTCTCTGACTCTAGACCATGAATCAGGATATCGAACTGCATTCATTCTACTGGCTAATATACAATTTCTGTCATGTTTATGTATATATATATATATATATATATATATATATATATATATATATATGTTCGGATAGGTTTCCGAAGTCATGATTATTATGAATATTGAAGTTAGGGTTGAAACGCGTCTAGAATTCCGACTTAATCGGAATTCGACTTATCGGAATTCCGACTATAAGTCGAATTCCGACTTACAAGTCGGAATTCCGAGATACAAGTCGGAATTCCGACTTACAAGTCGGAATTCCGAGATACACGTCGGAATTCCGACTTACAAGTCGGAATTCCGACTTACAAGTCGGAATTCCGAGATACAAGTCGGAATTCCGAGATACAAGTCGGAATTCCGACTTGTAAATCGGAATTGTAAAATAAAAAAAAGTGTGGCACTTCTACGCCTTCGTACATTCTCAATTTCTTTACAACTGATGAAATATTGTGAATGTCCAATTTCATGAATCTTTCCATTTTCCCCTCCTAGATATTTAGAGTTATCTACTCCTCTGATTTCTTATTTTGTTGAATTTTGTATAACTGTGAGCTTGCGGTAATTGGGGATAGCACTCTTATTGCAACTGAATATTGTTGTTTCAAGATGTATTGCCAACGATATTTCTCCAAAGCAGATTTTTATTTTCAGTAAGTTGTTATCTGCAGATTGTAAAAAAAAAATTTGTAAAATTGTTTTTAACCGCTTTCTTAGTTGTTTGACCAACCCTCAGAAGTTAATGAAAACTTGTACGAGTTAAGATCACGTTAAGATTATTTAACGTCTCTTCATGATGCTCCTGAATACAATATTGCCAGAAAGCTGCCGTTTGCAAAATATTCATTGATTGAGTTGAACTAGAGTTTTTTGTGTACATTGATAATAATAATAGTTATATTGTCTATTCTCGGTGCATTGTTCTGAATTGGTTTTCGTATTATGCTTTCTACTTCATCTTCTCCGTTGTAGGCAATAAATCTATTGGGTTTATTGAAAGGTTTCTGGTTTTAATTGTTTTTTTTTTCCTTGAAAAATATTTATTAAATCCAAGGGCAATGTTGTCCGTGTATATGTTATATTGTCTCCAATTTTGATTTCTTCTATTTTCGTTTATTCTCGACCTTTTTCGGCATATCAATTGACTGTTTTTCATAGTGACCTGATATCTGTTTTCCCGAAAGTATTGTATTGTATTGATTGATTGATTCTCTGGCATATAGGATTCACTTCTGTGGCTTAAAGAGATGGAGGAGGCAGCAGCGGTAATGGTTGATTATTTTTTTCTATTGCATTAATAATTGCCATTTCTGCTGTTTCGTTTTGATGAAGATCCTATTTTTTTCTATTCATTTACTTCATCAGGTGATGCCAATTGTCCTAAAATAAATAAATAGGTAAAACTCATAAAAAAATCTATTTTGTTAACTCACATTCTATGATTTAAGGTATGCCATAGAAATGACATGTTTTCATAGTACTCCCAGACTTTTTTTCTTCGCAGCTGATCCACTTTTTTTAAGTTTCATATTCACCTTTCCATAGAAATGACATGTTTTCATAGTACTCCCAGACTTTTTTTCTTCGCAGCTGATCCACTTTTTTTAAGTTTCATATTCACCTTTCCATAGAAATGACATGTTTTCGTAGTACTCCCAGACTTTTTTTCTTCGCAGCTGATCCACTTTTTTTAAGTTTCATATTCACCTTTCCATAGAAATGACATGTTTTCGTAGTACTCCTTTGGACATTAGATATATTTATTGAAAACTCTGGTTGTTCTCAAATAAACATACATGGAAGGAAAATAGTAACTCTGGTTGTTGAGGCAATGGATTTATTGCTTTCCTCTGAAACTAAATTAACCACTGAAAAATGAGCTTACTTACCCCCAAATTGTCGATAAATCTCCAGCCATAATTCGTCTATTATTGTTTGAGAACGTTGAATTAATGGGAGACGACAATCCCACAGAAGAGGTCTGGCTTCAACAGAGTTAATTAGTAGTTCCTCTATTTTCACTTCCTGCACTTCGAGATCATCAGTTTCCTACAAATAATTCAATTTGTAACATTTCTTTAAAACTGTATAGATTGTTTATTAACTATACCCTTCACCTTCACATGCTTCTTCGTACTCCTCAAAATATTCACATTCATCTGATTGATTCATATTGTTATTTTTTACGAAAAATAACCTCAAATTGCACTGTTACTACAATAAAGTTACTAGTTACAGAGAAATATCCCTACGTTTATAACTAGTTCGAGACGACCGGGAAAACAATTTCGTATGTATGAACAGTGCTAAAAAATATGTGTACGATAGAAAACGTCAGTATGCCTATCGGATGTCGTAACTGTGGACAGTAGGTTTAATAACCAAACCTTGCGTACTGACTGAATTATTTCTTTTTTTTCCGGAAATTGTAAGATTTTGACAAGCAATCCACGATTTGAAGTTGCTACAATAGTATTATCCTTCACATTTGCAAATTTTAATTTGGCTTCTGGAACGTCGTCTTCTGTTGAAAATATTTTTTTGATGTTTTTTACTACATGTATTTTAATGTGAGGTAGGTAATGTTTGTCCCTACCGGACTACTAGTGCTGCAAGCTGCAAGTGTGGAATTTTTCGCACTTGAGGAAAAAGAGTCATTCGTCAGTCAGTTTGCCAAAATTTTAGGTTAGATTTCACAAGTTAGATTCCACAGAAATGTCTGCCTACGTACCAACTCCATTATCTATTCAAAGCATACTATATAATACAATATTCTTCTGCAGAAATTGGAGAAATATGGTGTTAGAGGACCTGCATTGAATTGGTTCCGATCGTACCTCCTTGATAGAAAACAAAGGGTCATTATCACTAAAAATAATTGCATCATTAAATCAGATGAGAAAACCTTCAACATTGGCGTCCCGCAAGGAAGTATAACCGGACCAATTCTATTTATTATTTATGTAAATGATTTCATGTCAAATATCAACTCAGAAAAATATAATCTCACATGCTATGCAGACGATACTAATTTTTTGATTCATGGCGAACATTTTCCAGAAGTAATAAATAACCTAAAGACGTTACTTACACTCGCATCTGGCTGGTTTCACATAAACAAATTGACTCTGAATGAAAACAAAACAAATGTAATGCTCATCACCACAAATAGGCCGCAATTTGTAAAGCCCACTGAATTAAAAATGAATACAACCACTTTAGATATATCAGAAAACGTAAAATTTCTGGGAATGCAAATTGACGATGTCTTGTGTTGGGACCATCACGTTACGTATATCACCACCAAACTGAATTCGGCATGTTACAGCCTGAAGATTATTGCAAACTATACGAATTATGTCACCATCAAAACTATATATCATGCAACTGTAGAATCTGTAATACGGTATGGTATAATTTTCTATGGGAATAGCAGGGATTCAAACACAGTTTTTACAGTTCAAAAAATATCTCTAAGAACTCTTTGTAGACTGAAAGTTGGCGATTCTTGCAGGGGAAAATTCAGAACTAGTAAAATTTTAACCTTCTATGGAATATTCATACAAGAATGTTTATTATTCCTTTTCAAAAACAAATCTCAGTTTGAGTATCTAAAGCCACAGTCTAAATACAGTACAAGGAATACTTTCTACAACTATCCTCAACATAAATTAGCATCCACTGAAAAAAGCGCTCTCTACAACTGCATAAAATTTTACAACAAACTACCCGCTAACATAAGAACTATAGAAACAGTGTCTCTATTCAAGAAAAAAAATTGTATATTACTTCTGGAGATTGAACCATACTCAATCAATGATTATCTTTCTGCCAATTTATCTCAGTAATCTTAAATGTATGTGACGATTGTTTTAGTTAATGTTGCCTTATATTGTCTGTTATATATATTGTGACATTCCTTGAAATAGAATTTATTTATTATTATTATTATATACCATGAGCTTGAAATCAATGATATTCCTAAATAAATTTTTAAATCATAACAGAACGAAGTTAAAGAAAACAAATTTGTTTTTTTTACAGATCCCTACTATTTCTATCACCGGGGTGCTTCTAAAACCGAGGCAACATTTCGGGTTCGTGTAACGCTCCGCCCCAGAGCGAGAAAAGTATATTCCTTTGTTGTCCAAAGTAGCACAGAGTCATAAAATTAACATAATGACTTCTTATACCGTCTTAAAGACCACGTATTCGTATGTTTTAAGCGCGGTTTCCCAATCGACTGTTAACTGTTGGAATTACGTTACTGACAACTACAGGTTAACTATGACCATGTCTTTCATAATCACATGTCGACTCAATGTTAGTTAACGAGGTTAGATGTTATAGTTCTTGAAGTTGGTACAACCAGTTTTCATTGTTTACGTTCTATGATGATTATTATTTGTATTTTTGATGTCTAAGCGGGGAAATAACTCTTAAAAAAGCGAAGAACATTGCCTTATTTCTTTAATAAAGAAGTACAAAAATGTGATCGAGTGCAAAAAAAGTAATGCGGTAACGTGGAAAGAGAAGGAGAATTCATGGAAATTGATTGAAAGCGAATTCAACTGTATGGCAATGACCCAGGAATATAAAAAGAAAAATATCAGAATCTGAAGAAAAAACAAAGGTCAAGTTTGCTGAAAACTAAGATGCCTAAAAACCCTGGTGTATTCATTGATTCGATTTTGTTTAGAATTTTTGGGGGACAACAAATGAAAAACGTTAAATTCTGCTTAGAACTTCATTAGCAGATGGCGCGGTTAAGGAATGTTTGTTGTTTGTGTCACGCAAAATGTCAAACTTCTAACCTATGAAATTTTCTTTTTCTGTCAACATTACTTCATGCAAAAAATTGTGAATTGATCGTTTACAAAGATTACAGTTCTACGAACAAGATCCCGCTCAGAACAGTTGGCGCGAAAATGAGATGAAATCCCCGAAACTTACTATAGCTCGTCCAGTATTGAAACGACCGTTTGGTAGGTAGAGAGGGGGAAAACACGAGTGGATACGATTTGATATGGCTGCTTATGCTACGGCAAATCTTCACCAGTGTCTTGTCATGCAGCGTTTGAGAGGTTAGGTTTGGTTGATTAATAAATAGGTAGTGCAGTTATTTATTCAATTTTGACAAAAAATTCACAATCTCCGACCCCGAAAACTCCCACATACCAATTTTGAATCGAATCGGACCATAATCACAAAACTCGTCCGCCAAAAACTCGTTCGCCTATACCAAATAATTTGGTACGCCTATGGAATTTCTATTAATAGCCACAGTTAGACAATGGTTCGGGTATCTTCGAGAAAAATTGGTTGTTAGGTAGGGGAAGGCCAAAGTGGTCGTTTCAATACTGGATGAGTTTACATCCGTCTGTCAAAAATCTGATTTTTCTTGAAGTCTTTTTTCAAAGTGATTTCTTAAATGGCCTTTTTGGGATCATGGAAACTTCCACGAAGGAATGAGAAAAGGTAGGAGAGTGGACTGATGTATCTAGATGATGAATTAACTTGAAAATTGAGGGGATTGGAAAATATCCCCGATGACATTGTTCCATTAAACTTTACGATACAAACTATTACCAAGCCATTCACTGCCCATCTCTGCCGGACTATAACCTCTCTAACAACCTTCTGATATGAACAAAATCAGAGAGTTCATTGTAGATATCATAAAATCTGTTGATGAAGTTGAGAAATCGATGAATCCTGGTGTGCGACAGTCTAGGCTGCTTCCAGCTATCTTAGAATGACTTCTCAGGAAAAGGTGAGCCCTACTAACAAAGGTGAGGGGAGAAAACATTTATTTAAATGCTTCTCTTTTATTTTTCAGTAACGCCCCACATGAGATAATCGGAGAAGGAGAGTGATCTAAACCAAGCAGTTGTTCGGAAGAACAAGGCCCACTCCCAAGATTGATAAGGCTAATGACTATGATTGGGATAATTATCACTTTTTAATAAACACATGAATTTCACAAGTAAGCGTGGACTCTTCATTCTATGAAGATATCTTGATTTTGGCTAGTGAATTCCGAACCGTCACAGAGGGTCCATGGCTCTTTGGAAGAAAATATCCACTATATTTAGAATTTTCCAATACTTTTAGTCAGAAGATTGTCATCTCATGGGAAATTTTTTATACAAAATATATATAATATAAAAAATAAATATAAAAGTAATAATAAAATTATTTGACTTGCTAGTTACTAGATACATTACAATCACAAGATGAAAAAATGATTACAAGGGGCAAAGGTAGTTCAGAGAAGATTCAAATTAATTTATACCTATACGAGTCATTTTACTAGTAGTGGAGTAATATTAGATTTTAGCTTCAGAAAATTAGGGGACTGTGGGAACTTTTTACTGTACATTAGTGATGATATAAGGAACAACATATAAAAAGTTACCAACCGTAAATAAGTGTGTGCTTAACTTATTATTTAACAAATAAGTTACCAAATTACATTGTATGTTGAATATTAAAAAAAAATTAATAAATAATGGTGCCACTCGCAAAAATGGAAAATTTTACATAAAAAAGGTGAATACAATTTTTCTTCAAAATAAAAACTTAAGCTGCAGAATTTTTTTGCTTACGTGCGAAAAAAATGTGAGGCGGCGACTCTGAAATGCAGCACTGGAGGAGCACGCAGCCACGAATGCTTTACACTAAATTTGTTATAACTTTTGATCTAATTGATTAAATTAACATATCAAAAATTTAACTGAAAGAAGAAAAATGCAGCTAACGAGAAGTCATGTTCTTAAAAGTGAAAAAATATGTATGGGAATAGTACGTGAATGAAATTACGTCAAGGCAGAATGCTGTCTAAAATCTATTTTTTTTTTATTTTCAAGATAAATATCTGAAATTTTCACAGATTACTCTCAAAATAACAAATAAAAATGGGACAATTAAAAAAAAAGTTTCGAAAAATACAGAGCTCAAAATATTGAATAATTTTAAAAAATTACAAATTTTAATTTTTTAGGCCAGGCTTCAAAAACTCTAGTTTAAAATGTGATATTGGAACTTATATATGGGATATAACGAAATTTGTTGAATGGAGGCCACATTTTTCAACCGAATGAAACAAAAATACTTCTCATGAATACCTCGGCTAATTTCGAAAATGGTCCAATAGTCTCAAAATGGCAGCTGTTGAAAGATTTAAAAAAAATCGCAATATTTCATTTCCATACCCAATATCGGCAAACTATAAGTTGTTTGATAGAGCTTCATCAGCTCCACAACTTTTACCCGAAAAAATTTTCTCCGAGATGTACACATAAATAAAAAATAGGTAGCTGTAAATTATCATTCACCTACCTTACGACTGACCATGCCATCGTTTTTTCAATATCATATTCAGGTTCATCGACCTCAAAAACTCCTATAGCATCAATTTGGGTAAAATTTGCCTAACAAAATTGTTTTTCATTGTTTAAACAATTAATAAACAAGCAGCGCACGAATATTAGTTCATAACTTTTTTCTGCAAGCAATTTCTAAGTAATATCAGAAGGTTTTGGGAAAATCCATGGAGTTCTCCAGGATTCCAAAATAATGTTTTACTCTGCTATATGAAGGTAATTTGAGTTCTTGCGATAAGATAGTCGTGTTGTCTGCCAAAATAGTGTCCAAAAGCTGAGAGGTTCTTTCACTCAGATAGGATTCGAACCAATTGAAGCTTCGTCCTCTGAAGCTGTAGAGATGAAGCTTATGTAACAGTCAAAAGCTTTAGATATGTCGCAAAACACTTTCTTCAGACTAGAATATACTGTAACGTGAATAAACTTAACTTGGTTTTAATAATTTATTTCACACTTAATCTACAACTTAATTTATATTACTACGCTACTGAATAGCTCGATCGTATGGGCTCGTTCAGACTGTCCGTGCCATCTTGAGGGCTACCTATTTATCTCCGTCACAGGATTCCCGATCTTTCGAATTCCGGCAGTTGGCGACGGCATGTTCCAATTGTTTCCAATATTGACCGTTGTTTTCCGCGGGAGAGCGACTGGATGGTTCTCGAATATCTCCGGGATGATCTCATCGCTGTCGACGGCAACACGCGAGGCGACAGGTCCGGCCTAGGTTCGTTACATTGCCCCCTTCTTAAAGACATTTCGTCCCGAAATTTCATCCTTGGAGTGTGACGATATCTGCATGACTCCCCATATCTGCACCGTGAAGTTCGATGGAAGTAACACTCCACGGTCTTCATGATCGGTCGTGGAAGAGGGTTACAGCAAACCAAAATCCTGACGCCGCTGGATCTGAATATCGCCTCCAGCATACTTCTTATGACTCTCCAGTCCAACCCATCAATACCACAGGATAGTTTTGGAATTGCTAGATCCGCCAGATTCTGGTCCACCATAGTATCTCTTAGTTTGGTGAGACTCTTCCAGACATCTTCATAGGACGGTTTATCTTGGGAATGCCTCTTGGTAACTAGGTAGTAGATGTTTCTCTGGCCTTTCTTCAACTGTAGCACCCCACCAACTTCTGGATTCTGCTCCCGCAGTGTTTGAGTTGACCAAATTCTTGGAGAACACTACGGCAATGCCCCTGACATTCGAAGATCTTCTGCCACACAGTGCGCTAGTGCGTAGTCAGCAGGCACCTCGAAAAGGTCTCGTGACTCCTCTCTAGTAACCCATGTAGAACTTTCTGCCCGTTTGAATACAAGGACATAAACTTCTCGAACGTCATATCATCCTCCGGTGGCTTGAGGGTGCGAACTTGGTCATGGTTTCCAGCGTAGGGCCAACCTGTTGAAATGGACGACCCTTGGTTTCCCTCGGGGTGGCTTATGGATTCGGTACACAAGGTCGTTTATCCTTTTCACGATTTTATACGGGCCTTCCCACGAGTTCCGCAACTTTGGTGATAGTCCACGACGACGTTTGGGGTTGTACAGCCAAACCAGGTCATCAACCTTAAATCCTCCAGCGTCGGCCTTGATGTCATAGGTCTTCTTCATTTTATCGCTGGCACTCTGGTTCAACCGGACTCGTTCGTGGATGTCGTCCATTCTCTGCCGAAGTTTGCTGACGTAGTCCTCTCCCGCAGTGTCTTGTCCTGGCGGTATCCCAAACTTCAGGTCACAAGGCAGTCGCAGTTCTCGGCCCATTATAATACTAGCAGGAGTTTGACCGGTTGACTCGTGTACTGCGGATCGATAGGCCATCAGGAACAAATGAAGATACTGGTCCCAGTCTCTTTGATGGTCAGGAGACAACCTTGGACAAGTGGCGGTTGATCGTCCTGTTCATCCGTTCCACCATTCCATCGGACTGCGGATGTAGGGCCGTGGTTCTTGTCTTGCGGATGTTCAGCAGTAGACATATTTCTGGAAAAGGTTGATTCGAAATTTCTGCCTTGATCCGAGTGCAGCTCCATTGGAATACCGAATCGACATATCCACTCTTTCACCAAGACGTCGGCGACGGTGATGGCTTCCTGATTGGCAGGGCATAGGCTTCCGCCCACTCACCGAAGTAGTCCATTGCCACAGGATGTATTTATTCCCGTGGTCGGATACGGGAAACGGGCCGGCGATGTCAATGGCGATTCTCTCGAACGGGCTGCCTACGTTGTACTGACGCATCGGGGCCTTGGGTCGTATTCGAGGTCCATTGCTAGCAGCGCATACAGCGCACTTCCTGCACCAGTCCTGGACGTCAGCTTGACAATTGGCCCAGTAAAACCGTTGCCTCACTTTCTGCAGGGTCTTCGTCACTCCCAGATGTCCTCCGGCGACTCCATCATGGATTTCCCGCAGCACTTCCTCTTCTGTTCCTGGGAACAATTATTTGGCGTCTGTCTTCCCACCAATATCGGCCTCCAACACACGTTTCAGGATCCCATTGTCCAGAATAAGAGAGTTCCATTGTGCCCAATAGGACTTAACAGCCGGCGAGTAACCTGCGACTTCCTGCCATGATGGTCTTCGATTGCCCTTCTTCCAGCTGACGACTAGCCAAGGTCGGGTCTCTCTTGGTCTTTCTGGATCTTGCTGTCATTCCAGTTGTCATCCATTGCCGCGGTTCTACAAAGTGTTGCTTCTTTCTCTTCTGCTCGTCGGCAATGTGAGCAATCATCTGGACATGGTCTTCGCGACAAGGCATCTGCATTTTTATGGCTAGTTCCGGCTCGATGTTCGATCTCGAAATCGAATTCTTGGAGTCTCTCGATCCAACGTGCTACTTGACCTCAGGATTTTGAACTGTAAGACTTTTGAGAGCTGCATGGTCAGTTCTCAACAGGAATCTTCTTCCATACACGTACTTGTAGAAGTGTTCCACTCCTTTACAACAGCTAACAGCTCTCGCCTGGTGACACAGTAATTGCGCTCTGGTTTGCTAAGCGTCTTGCTGAAATAACCAATGACCTTCTCCTGTCCCTCCTGGATCTGAGATGGGACAGCTCCAAGTCCCACGTTGCTGGCGTCCGTATCCAAAATGAATTTCCCTTTGGGTAGGGGATAGCTCAGTATAGGTGCGTTGATCAAAGCTCCTTTCAGCTTCCTGAATGAGTCTTGACATTCTTCGGACCACTGGAACTTTGTTCGGCCTTCCGTGAGCTTGGTCAGTGGTTTAGCGATGTTGGCGAATCCCAGCACATATCGGCGATAGTATGTGCATAAACCATGGAAACTTCGAAGTTGGTGAATGTTTTTTGGGATGGGCCAATCCTTAACAGCTTTGATCTTCTGGTCGTCCACTGCTACTCCTTCCCCAGAGCCAACGTGGTCGAGGTTCGTACTTCTTTTTGGAACAGATGGCATTTCTTAGGGCTCAGCTTCAATCCGGAGTTCCTCAGTCGCAGGAATACTTCCTCCAAGTTTTTCACGTGGTCCTCGAACGATCTGCCGACCACAATTATGTCGTCGAGATACACTAGACACGTGTTCCATGAGAGTCCCTTCAGCACTGTCTCCATCAATCTTTCGAATGTGGCGGGAGCATTACAGAGCCCGAATGGCATAACGGTGAACTGCCACAATCCTGAGCCGATGGTAAAAGCAGTCTTTTCTCGATCTTCCTGAGCCAGTTCTATTTGCCAATATCCACTCTTCAGATCAAGGGTCGAGAAAATCGTGGAACCAGCCAACGTGTCTAGGGTGTCATCTATTCTCGGGAGAGGGTAACTGTCCTTCTTCGTGACATTATTAAGTTGGCGATAGTCTACACAAAAGCGTGTCGATCCATCCTTTTTCTTCACCAGTACGACTGGAGAGGACCAGGGACTGTCAGATGGTTCGATAACTCCTTCTTTTCCCATATCGCTGACTATTTTGTCAGCCTCTTCCTTCTTGGCAAGAGGAAGTCTTCTTGCTGATTGCCGGATCGGCCGAGCACCTCCAGTATCAATTTTGTGCTGGACCACATTAGTTCGACCCCCTTTTCCTTGTCCGGTATCGAAGATGTCTTGGTACTTTTTGACTAAATCTCTTAGTTTGGGCTGTTGAGCTGGTTTTATGTCTTTGGAAGAGATGGCAACCAATTTTCTAGTTCTGTGGGAAGTTGTTGGGTTGGCTAATCGTACCTCGTACGCCCGGATCACAGATGAAACTGACGAGCAGTGCCCCAAAATTGTTCCTTTCTTCAAGGTCACTGGGAAATAATTGAATTCATGACCCTTACCGGCACAAATTTGTCAGCACGCAACAAGGTCTTCCCTAGTGCAATCCCTCGTCCAATTTTCTCATCATGAAGTTTGGGCTCGAACATCACCACGTCTCCACTGCTCGCACTCCCGTCCAGGCGAGCCTCAGAATGGTTTCCAGCCCTCTCAGGTACGCTTACATCTTCAGCCAACAGCACACGGATCAACTCCTCACTCCTCCCATGAAGCACCAGCTCTTCTCCGTTGACAGTAGGACGCCGTCTTTGAAACCAATTCAAACCCTCTGGAATTCATGATGTCCATCCGATGATTGCATCGTCTTCGATGTCCGCTACAAGTGCCTGATGTTTCAACTTTTAGTGCTGCCCAAAAATTATTTCAACGGTAGCTCGCCATATACAGTAGCTGGCTCCCCTGTTGCTGTGCGTGTAGCTTCCAAGTTGTCGTTCAATCCGTTCCGGTGTTCTGGCAAAGGAAGGTCCGAGAATTGTCCTAGTCGCACCTGTATCTAGAGCATGGTGCAGGCTCGTTATTGATGAGACCGTCCACGAAAACACCTCTGTTCTGTCGTTGCAGGATAGCGACATATGCGTTGTTAACCAGGGCTTGCTGGACACAGGCCGACGATTGCCCCTTCTCGTCGACCTTCTTTAGTTTTCCTGCATCGGAGTCGTTGAATGTTGGACATTTGCTACGCACATGTCCAATGCCCAATTCCAGCATCTTATCTGTCTTTTCTCAGGGAACACTTCCTTAATCACTTTCCTTATGGCAGCTTCCAAATTAGCAGGCTCCTGTGAGTCTTCCTCAATCATTCGGACTTTACTCTGGCTTTTGCAAGATTGTTTCGCTGCCTCGAACTCCAAAGCGCGTGCCAGTGCGTCTACGAGATGTGTTGACGGCTAGTGTCAACGCTTGTCTGGTTTCTTGGTCACGGAGTCCATCCAGGAATGCTTGAACCCTAGTCGCCCATTACATTTTCTGGTGTGGCTGGATATGCGAGACGAACCAA
>JAFIRS010006652.1:0-34078 GCA_018342105.1 Gonioctena quinquepunctata | reverse complement strand
TTGGGAAAAAATGCTGGTAAGTAAAAAAAATCCGCGGTTCCGTTGTTAGAACACTTCTCCGGTACCAATTGAAAATAGGGCCCCGTACCCAGAAAAAGGCCGTTCGTTTCCTTTTAAAAGGTTAACAGTATGCAATATGCCATAAAAACTTTTTTTAATATCTTCACCAATTTGCTGAATTTGGCTGATATTCGTGTAAATAACACGTGTGATACATCTCACTCCTTCGTAGTAAAATCTCCTGTCTCTCTCTTCCATAGGGTAATTGGCTTTAGAAAAATTCAATTTTTTCCATTTGAAGCCAACTCTACCAATAATACAGTCAATTAATTCGAGAATGTGTTTTTATTCATAGACACTTGAAACAAACTTGAATTAGTTTTATATTTTCACAATACTGTAAGAAGCAAATATAAATTAAAATTTCCACCTAAGATTGGTTTTTGTAAAACGAAAGGTTCAAAGTATTTCTAGATCACAATGTCGTATTTCTGGATGTTTTTTCTAAAAAAAAAAAACAATAAAGAATCATAATTAACGCAATATTATTACTTACCCTTAATTTCATTTCTATCCTATCAATTTCACCACCCATCATATCAACTATATTTTCTCCATGAACAAGCATAAATTCCTCCAATTTATCAATATTATCAATTTTTTTCAATTCCTAAAATTATTCAATTTTAAAATTTATTCAATAGTAAACGTTTTCATTAGATTTCATATTTCAGGATGATTTACACAAAATGCGGAAAATTAGCAAGCGGATTTTCAAAAAATTATCTTTTTCTAAAAATGTACTGCCCATGGCTTCAACTAATCTGATGTAATGCGAAGGACTCATCTAAATCATTTATCAGAGTGGGAACTGGAACTTTTTGGTTATAGACTTGTAGCATCAATTAAAAAAAAAACACTACAAGACTTCCTTTCAGTGTACCATTTGTCATAATCATATCACAGTATTCCCGTGATGTAAAGACAAACGATACAATCTACACCGAATTTGCAATCACACTAACCTACAAAAAGAGGAAATGAGAAAGCCAACCTTCTGGCAAAAGAAGGCACTATGAAGGAGTTCATAGGACCAGAGCCCTTCTTCGGAATATCAAAAAGCATAACCAAAGAAGTGTTTTCAGACATGACCGAGCGGAAAAAACGTGAGTAGGTATGAAACAGTGGAACAAGTCTACCCTTCGAAAAGAAGAACAGCAGCCCTGTTAGAACTGAATAGAAAAAACTGGAGTACTGAGAGGTCACTGTAGACTGCAAAAGCATCTTAAAAAAATCGGACTTGCGGAAAATGCAGAGTGTCGCTTTTGCCAAGAGGAAGAAACAGCAGAGCAAGGGTCTGGAATGAACAAGATTCTACCACATGGATTATCCACAGCTAGAGCTCAAAGACCTGGAAAATATATCACCGAGCCATCATTGTCAGAAGCGAAGCGCAGGATTTGTAGGTAAACTCTAATTAAATAAGGATTGAGCCACAATAAATCTGAAAATGTCGCAGTGGTAGGGGCGGTTATCGCCCCACTGGAAAAGAACCTTAACCTACAAAACGCTTCATAATGCCGAGTCATAAAGTTCAATAGAGCACTGAGGCCCACTCCGTAGGATATTGGAGGTTTTAATACAAAAATATATAATAAATTAACTTGGATTGCTCTAAAATTTTGCAGTGGCTTTCCCACATAGAACACGAGTTGACGATTTTATTTTCTGCATGTTGGTGTAAATCACCCTGTATATAAAATTAGTAAGATTGTGAACTACCTCCAATAATTCGTTCAAGTCTTGCTTGTCCAGATAGGCTCTCGTTAACTCCCTGCCATCAAAATCTAACTCTGCTTTATATCTAACTAAGTAGCTTCCCATATCAATTCCTTTTACGTCATGAATTGCTCTTATCATTATATCTTTTTCTAGTTCGGCATTGATTTTGTCCAAGTTTTCTTCTGGAATAGATCTGGAAAATAAATTTATCATTGGCGATATTTACTAGCTATCTGGAAGAACCCGTTGTTATGTTAAAAAAACTGGGATAATGTCGAGGATTCGTTGAATAATTATATACAGGGTGTAACATAAGTACGTTAAAATATTCAAGTGACGAATTCCGAGACAATTTTAAGAAAAAAAGTCTATATAAACTTGTGTCCGGAAATGCTTGTTTCGGAGATACAGGGTGTTGAAATTGAATTTTTTTGTTGCTTTTTAAAATACTTTTGCAAAAAAAGTTATTTGCAGAAATTGGTACCGGGGTTTTTGAAGTGGGAAATCATAATTTCGTATTCATTTTCATGTAACATCTAGAAGCATGCGCTGTCATTATTTATTTCAAATTGCCCTAACATTTTTGACAGTTAACTTTTAGTACTTTTCATGAAAAAACCTTATTCTCACACCTTTTCCAAGTAAAAAAGGTACACTTCCTCAACAACGCTGGAGGTGATCGTTTTCGAGATATTTACAATTTTCTATATCGATGCATGTTACTTAGCTCGGCGCTAAGTGAAGTTGCTGAGAACATTACAAAAACTAAGTATGTGGTAGGTCTCGTCAAAATGAACTACTTTTTTCCTATGAAATGTTTATCGAAAAATGATTTGTTTTCGAGATACAGATTGTTGAAATTTTTCAAAACATGGTTGGTTTTTGTCATAAGTTTTTTGCAATTTTAGTTATTTTCATCAAACTTTATACGCAGTATACCAGGACAGACTTTTTCTAAACCGAGCATTATCAAACTGCTTAATCAGTATAGCCAAATTTGATTTCAATAATTTTTGTCACTCTCCGCTTGCAAATTAAGTTAATTAAATCAAGTAGGCTATGAACGTTCGTTTATAAAAATAGAAGTTCGCGGTCACATTTTCAACTATTAATTGACAAATTCACACTTTGGAGTTTATTAGGGGTTTTTTGGTACCATGCCAGACTTTACGAATGCTGAAATGGCTGATATTGTTATTGCATACGGCTTGGCAGACGGAAATTCAACCGAGGCCAGACGCATCTATCAGGAAAGGTATCCCCAATGCGTCACTCCTTGTGCAGCGATATTTGCAAATCTTTTCCGGCGACTTTCCGAATCTGGAAGCTTTGAGAGAAATTCTGCAGTAGGACGGCCACGGACTACAAGAACTGTGGAATTGGAGGAGGAGGTTCTCGAAGAAATTAGTGAACATCCAGAAACAAGTACAAGAAAAGTTAGTCCAACTTTAAATGTGAGTCACATGACCGTTTACAGAATTTTAAAGGAACAGCAATTATATCCTTATCATATTCAGCATGTCCAGGAACTTACGCTACGTGATTTTCAACCACGTATCGATTTTGCTCGATGGCTTCGAAGAAAAGTCGAACAACATCCCCAAATTTTATCGAAAATCCTCTTCACAGATAAGGCTAATTTTTCAAGAAACGGTATCATGAACTTCCATAACAACCACATCTGGGCGGAAGATAACCCACATGCTATAACGCAAACTCATTTTCAAGACAGATTCTCTTTTAATGTATTGGTAGGCATAATTGGGGATTATTTAATTGGGCCCTATTTTCTCCCCTTACGTTTGAATGGAGATGCTTACCAAAATTTTTTGAAACACGAGTTTCCCCAGCTTATGGAAGATGTTCCCATTGGTCTCCGAAATCACTCTTGGTTTATGCACGATGGAGCCCCTGCTCATTTTAGTTTGATAGCAAGACATTTCTTAGACGTAGCATATCCCCAACGATGGATAGGAAGAGGAGGCACTCAGCATTGGCCCCCGAGGTCACCGGACCTCAATCCCGTCGATTTTTTCTTTTGGGGACACCTAAAATCACTAGTTTATGCCAGCCCCATTGAAAACGAGGAAATGTTAAGGGATCGCATCATAGCTTGCTGCGAAACGATAAGAAAGACTCCCGGCATTTTTCAACGGGTGCGGAATTCTTTGATGAGGAGAGCAGAAGCTTGTATTACTGTTGGGGGTTGTCACTTTGAACAGTTGTAATAGTTGTTTCGTTCAATTTTTATATGTTCAATTGCCTAATAAATAACATGGTACTTCTCCGAATTGTTTTTTTACAAACTCCGAAATGTAGCACTTTCTAATTGAATAATTAAACCTGACAATTTTTTTTAATTTGGATTGATTAAGCAGTTTGACAATGCTCAGTTTGAAAGAAGTCTGTTTGATGAAAATAACTGCAGTTGCAAATAACTTATGACAAAAACCAATCATATTTGAAAAATTTCAACAATCTGTATCTCGAAAACAAATCATTTTTCGATAAACATTTCATAGGAAAAAAGTAGTTTATTTTGACGAGACCTACCACATACTTAGTTTTTGTAATGTTCTCAGCAACTTCACTTAGCACCCTAGGAGCTAAGTAACATGCATCGATATAGAAAATTGTAAATATCTCGAAAACGATCACCTCCAGCGTTGTTGAGGATGTGTACCTTTTTTACTTGGAAAAGGTGTGGGAATGGGATTTTCTCATGAAAAGTACTAAAAGTTTACTGTCAAAAATGTTAGGGCAATTTGAAATAAATAATGACAGCGTACGCCGCGCCCCCTAGATGTTACATGAAAATTAATACAAAATTATAATTTCCCACGTCAGAAAAACCCCGGGTACCAAATTTTGTTCAAATAACTTATTTTTTGCATAAGTTATTTTTAAAAAGCGAACAAAAAAATTCAATTTCAACACCCTGTATCTCCAAAACAAAGCATTTCCGGACAAAAGTTTTAATAGACATTTTTTCTTAAAATCGTCTCAGGAATACGTCACTTGAATATTTTAACGTACTTACACCCTGTATATAAAGGCAACCTATCTCATGAGACATAAAATGACTAGAACTTTACAACTATTTGCAAAAACCCTTATCATATTGTTCTTTAGTAATAAAGAAATTTGAGGGTGGAATCGAATTCTTTTGTTTTAATTTTTTTCCTACCTGCCCACCAAAGCTGCAACATTGGTATATATTATAAAAGATGCAACAGATCCTAAAATGCATCCTACAAAGAGGGAACCCATCGAATCCGGAATGGGACTATTTGTTAATGAAGAAATGCCCATACAGCCAGCAGCCAAAACCACGCCTATCACAGCAGCAAAATCTTCAAGTAGTACGACATTTACACTGGGATCCTGTGCTCTGAAAACTAAAAAAATATACTCACTTCATTAAAACAATCCATTTCACCAACAAGGAAGATAGCCTTATTGTTTATGTAATTCGTGCAGTTCGATGCAACTAAAGATGTTAAAAAGAAATTGATAATATTCCATTGTTTTCTACGCTTGTCTAAAGATTATATGAAAAATGGCACCCACCCTTGAGTTCAAAGCTACAATAAAAATTACCCTTGATTTCTGAGCTGTTTGGTGGTAATTACGTTAAAAAAGAACTTAATATGTGTTTTTTTACAATGCTCTCAATGTTCGCAATCATTATCCAACTTAATCATAATTTCAGAAATTCCGAAAATCTGGCAGAAAAAATTAATAAAATTATTTGAAAAACTTGAAATAATAAAAAATCTGGAGTTATTTTTTGCCCGAAATATTACCTGAACTGACAATTATTTATTAAGGTTACTTACTATAATCTTTGACAGACATATTGATTTCTCTAGCACCCCTTCTGATGGAGTTAAATGCCACTAAACAGGTAGCTCCCTCTGAAACGAGAGATCCACCCAAAATGAAATATGCCTGAAATACATTTGTGTTAAACATTTATCAATCTTCCAATATGAGCATATACTATCAGAAATCATGACTGCACAAAAAACACATTTAATACATTTTTCAATTTTAATTCTTGTAAATATTAAATTTGCTCGAATTTGAATATTTAGTCAAATGTCATCAAACATCCACATAATTCATAGGCAATTTGAAGTATAATTTTCCAACAAACCTTCATTAGGTGGTGCCATTAGTTTTTTTTTATTTTTGCTGAAATGTCAGTATGCTGATGACACATCACTTGAATGTCATGAAAAATCAATTTCCAAAGCAGTATAGCCTCTCCAATTCCCTATTGACTCTACCAGTCTATGGTTCAAGAAAGGGTGTCTCACCCTTCTTCTTTCGGTGCCGTGCCTGTCTTCAAGCGTGGGCCATCTCCATGACAATTTGGTTGAATTGGTCTCTATCTGTCGCTACTCGGAATAGTTGTTCTACTCCCAGTCCGGTCCAGTTTCTAATATTTCGTAGCCACGATAGCTTTTTGCGACCTATCCATCTTCTGCCCTCAACCTTTCCTTGAATAATCAGGCGAGGGATGTGATATTTGGTACCTCGCATTATAATAATAATAATAATAATAATAATAATATTTCTTTATTTCTGAATTAACCTTATATATACATGTATACATAAAGCTAAAAAAGCAATGACGTCAAAAGTATAGCACATTTCAGAAGATATGGTTCATATAGTCATCTACATTGTACGAGTTCTAGATCTAGGAGCAATTTTTTAATTTTTGTTTTGAACAGATTCTGGTTTCCTATTGATTTAATAGTATTCGGTAGCTTATTAAATATACTTATACACATATAAGATGGATTTTTTTCAGTCAAACAAAGGCGATGTTTAGGGTAGTTTATGTTAATGGATCTGGTTTCATATCTGGTGTTTAATTCTTTGATTATTCCAAATTTGCTCTTATTTCTTTGTAAGAACATCAGGCACTTTCGTATAGATAAAGAGCATATACAGTGAAAATTCTTTTCTCTTGAAAAGTCCTCTGCATGACTGTCTAAAATCCCTCTTATATATGATTCGAGATTACCTTTTTTTGGATAAAAAAAATGTTCTCTACAGTTGAGCCTATTCCCCGAAATATTAGTCCATATCATGACAGATTCAAAATTGGCATGGTATAGTGTTCTTAATGTTGGTTCATTTAAGTATTTTGCAGTTATTCTAATTGCATAGCAAACCTTATTTACTTACTAGCAACATATTCTATATGTTGTTTCCAGTCCAGAAAGCGGTCTAGTATGATACCTAACAACTTAGTATGATGATTTACTTCCAAGTTTTGTTCTTCCAATTTAATAAATTCTGGTTTGTTTTTCCTACTGTGACTTGTACTAAAAATCACCATGTTTGTTTTATCCTCATTTAGAATGAGTTTATTTTGTTGAAACCAGTTTTTTGCCTTTCTGTAGGTGTTTGTTGCTTCAATTGAGAGATTTTGTTCATCTTCCGCTCCCACGCCAAATTTGTATCATCCAAAATATGGTTATGTTCCCATTTCCATTTAAATTTTCTGTTATATAACACAAATCATTTATAAAATTAGGAATAGAATTGGTCCTGCAATACTTCCTTGAGGTACTCCTGTATTATTATATAATATGTCTGATTTTCAATGATTCCTTCCCTGGTTATTTTAATACGCATGTCCTATTTGAAAGATATGATTTAAACCACTCACCAGCATTTCCTCATTTACACATATATTTCATTTTTTTCAATAAAATGTTCCTATCCAGGCAGTCATATGCTTTTGACAAATCAAAAAACATACCTAATGCTAGTTTATCGTCTTCTATAAAGTTTAAAAGTTCTTTGGTGAATTGGCAGATGGCGGTTAGTGTAGATCTCCCTTTCAAATAAGCGTGTTGGGAGTGGTTCAGTATTTCACATTCATTCATGAACAATATCAACCTTGAGCACATTGCAAGTTCAAAAATTTTTGAAAAACTGGGTAGAAGACTAATTGGTTGATAATTTTCCATCAACTCTTCATTTCCCTTTTTAAAAAGGGGTTTGATTACAACTAGTTTCAGTTGATCAGGAAATATTCCATGTTTGAAAGAATTGTTTATTATATAAAGATATCACATTGCTGATTGATGGTATGCATAGTTTGACTATATTTGTCGGGATCTCATCATCACCACTACTATATTTATTTTCAATGTTTTTGATATTTCTATTATTTCTTGCGGATTGTGGGTTTCAGGAATAGAGATCTATTATTATAATGTATATAACTATGATCTGAAGTTGCCTCTGGGAGATGCTTCACCATATTAGGGATAATTTTAGTTAGGAACTTCGTTGAAGTCATTTGCTGTGTTTTTTCCACCTTTGATTTGACATTCCTCATTTATTTTAGATTTCCATTAATTTCTTTACAAATCGTCCACATAGTTTTGTTTTATTATCGAGTTATTAATTCTTTTTCTAAGTTTTGTGTTCTTTTTTTATAAGAAGTTTATCATATTCCTTTTTGGTTTGTTTATATTCATTACTAATATTTGGATATGTTTTACTTAAAACGAGCAATGTGTCAAGTTTGTTTTTTAACTCTATAATCTGCATCTTTTTGTACGAACCGTTTGTTCCTGGTCGACATAATTTTTACAGGAAAGGACTCATTGAAAATATGTAGAAAATTATTTATAAACTGTGTCCATTTTGTTCACTCAATCTTTGCAAAAAATATTTTTTTGAGCTTTCAGTAAAAAATCTACGTGGTGTTGGTGGTTGTTTGGATTCTTGAATCTCAAAATTAATCTTCTGTGCTGAGTGATCTGAAATGTGGTATTCAATTGTCTGACTTTGTGAAAATTCAAAATTTGAAAAAATATTATCTAAACAACTTTTATCTATTTATACTTTTGCTGTTCGCTGTGATCCTAGTAGATTCCTTTATTGCAGGTGTCATATTGAAAGAGTTCATCAAACTGAAGAATTCTGATTTGATTCGATTTTCTTCCATCATTTCAATGTTGAAATCTCCTGCAACAACGATATCCTTATTGTCATTTACTAGTTTACTTAAGAGTATTTCAAGCTTTCTAAAAAATGTTGGTAGGTTTCCATTTGTTCTATAAATTGATATTACTGTAAGTTCTTTTCCCTTCATGCACTCCTGCACACTCAAAATCTGCTGTTTTGACAGCTTTACTAGATTTTTTAGTTCCTTTGCTTTTTGCTTCTTCTGTACAAATATTGCTGCTCCCCCATGTGAATCTTCTTCTCTACAAAACTTCGAAACTAGTTTGAAGTTCTTTATTGCTGTGTTCTCCATTTGATCTGCTGACTTCCAGTGTTCTGTTACACATAGAATTTTACATTCATTATTTTCTTCTAGCATGTTTTCCACCCTATCTATTGCATTTCCAATTGATTGTACATTTTGATGAATTATGCTCACCCTCATCCTTATTTATGTGACCATAGTTATTTTTGACCCCTTTTTTTTGCTTCAGAAAAAATTTCCCCTTGATTTCTTAAAAGTCCTTATGTTTATTGAAATCAAATCTTTTTACTCAACTCCCTGGGCCAGAATTTTGTTTCATACATTTCATCCTTTTATCAGGGTGCTGTTACAACAAATGCTTTTAGCCTGTTTTCTTCTGTTGGTATCTCTCTGACCTCAATATCTTCCTCTATTACACTTGTTTTATCTTTTATATACTTTTTTATAATTGTTTCATTTGCAGTTCGTTTTATTCGATACAGATAAAGCCATAATTTTTTCTCTGCTCCACAGAAACCATTTTCCTTGTCCTCTTCCTGTACTTCCCCACAGCCAATTAGTTTTTTTGGCCTGCTTTTTTCCTTTTTCCTTTTCCTGGTCTTTCCTCCAACTAGAGTAAAGTTGTTTTCATGTTCATCCACTTCGCCATCTATTGACTGTTGTTCGTCAGTAACACTACAGGTGTAAGGTGCTGCCCTCTGTATATGAGAGGTTAGACCAAAAGGTCTTAAGTTTTGTCGTAGTTTACTACTAAATGATGGTTTGAGTTCCTGCTGTTCAGTTGGTTTGTTTTCCTGCTGTTCAGTTGGTTTGTTTTCCTGCTGTGATGTTGATTTGTCTTCTTGCTGTAGGGTTGGTTTGTTTCCTCGCTGGACTGTTGGTTTGTGTTCTTGCTGTTTAACTGTTTTGATTCTGTTGACATTTTTTGTTTCTCCTTCTAAATGATTTATCCTTTGTAATAATAATTCATTATTTACTTTGAGGATATTATTTTTGTCTTTCATTTCATCTAACAGTTCTTTTCGGTACTTATTTTCAAGTTCCACTTGTTGTTTTTCGAGTAGGAGTACTTTGGAATCTGCAACTGATAACCTCTGATTAACCTCACTTTGGCAGCATTCCACTTTATGGTCTCCATTACTTCTTAATTTTAGTCTTTCTGCACAACTTTTATGTAGCACTGATAGACAATTTTTGCACACGTAGACTGAGCACGTTTTTCCACAACATTTCATTGTGACACCTTTTATATTTGTTGCATTTTCTTCACTATTATCTTTGGCGTTAACATCGTCGTCCATCTTGATAATAATTATATGTCCGAAATAACTGACCTTTCTTGTTTTTATGGTGTTCAGGAGCTCTCGATCCTTATTCAGCTGTCTGAGTACCTCTTCATTACTGGTATGTGCAGTCCAAGGGATCTTGAGGATTCTCCGATAGCACCACATCTCAAACGCTTCTATTTTATTCATGATATCAGCTTTAAGCGTCCATGTCTCACATCCTACAAAAGAATGCTCCATACTAACAGCGAGTGTTCTTAACCGTGTCTGAACTGTGAGGTTTCTATCAGTGAGAGTTGGTTTCCATTTGCTGAATGCCCTACGTGCCATTTCAATCCTTGCTCTTACCTCTTCGTCGCACGTTATGTCATTGTTCAGCCAGCTACCCAGATATTTGAAATGTGATACCAGTTCAATGTTGTGTCCGTTGATTGTAATCGGAATTGGTTCCATGTTTATTCTACCTACAGTCATCCATTTCGTTTTCCTGATGTTTACATTAATACCCCATTTTCGACCAGCCTCATGCAGCATTTGCAAGTCCTCCATGTTTTCTGCAATGATGAGAGTGTCATCTGCGTACCTTACGTTGTTTATAATTTCGCCACCTATCTTTACTCCCTCTGTCCTGCCATGTAAAGCCTCTCGAAATATGTTCTCTGAATAAAGGTTGAACAACAGGGGTGATAGAACACATCCCTGTCTTACTCCGCTTTTTATTGGTATTTCATCTGTAACGCTGTCTTCTAGCCTGATCACCACTGTTTGACTATGATACAGGTTTAACAAAAGGCGCATATCATGATAGTCTACGTTATATGATTTTAGACATTGGAAAAGTTTTGTGTGTTTGACTCGGTCAAACGCTTTTTCAAAGTCAATAAAACATATATACATAGATATTTTTTCGAAACTCACATCTTTTCTGTAGTAGTGTCCTCATGCAGAAAAGGGCTTCGCGTGTGCCTAGTCCGCTATGAAATCCAAATTGTTCTTTGCCAATGTTGTGTTCACATTTGGCATATCTTTAAAAGTATTTTCAAAGTGTGACTCATTAGGCTAATTAATCGGAAGTCATTGCACCTATTAGCTTTGCTGTTTTTGGGTAAGGCGATGAAGATCGATTTCTGCCAGTCGCTGGAAAGTTTCCCAGTTTGGTAGACCTGGTTGAAGAATGCCGTCAGAACAGATATGCTTTCGTCATTGTCTAAAGATATATAGTCAGTCAACCAAACGGGAAATTTTTTGGATACAAATGGATTTCATTCGTAGATGGCGTTAGTCTAATGATCTCCAAAAATGATATATCCGAGTGAGATGGAAGAAATTTAGGTGGGAGTGGCAATTGGGCAAGCGACCCGACCTTGAGGGGTTAAACGTTAAACTGGAATAACAATATTTTGTTTCTGTTTTCCGCAATATCTCATGCAATTTGTATTTATTTTAAAATTTGAAATCGTGGAGTGATTTGATAATTTTTTGTGGTATTATTGAGTGATCGTCGTTCTGTGTTTTCTGTGAACATTCAAGTGTATAAACTTTTATAAGACAATTACATTTGTTGAAAATTGGAAAAGAAGGTAGAACGAAATATTCATTTATTTGAGATATTGGGGAATTACTGTCCCTTTAGGAAGTTATATTGTGAAGTTGAGTATGATTTAATATCCACTAATATGTTTAGTAACAAAAATAGTAATAACGAAAAGTAAGGTTATGTTGTAGAAGAATGGATATATTATTTCTAATAATACAATCAATAGATTCAAAAGACCATGGCCTACCTATTTTGAATTGAATTTACTCGAAACTGCATTACTGAAAATGTTATATATTCATTGAGTTTCCAAACACTGATGTTCTCTTTATACTCAGATAATATTGACTTGTGCTATAAAACATTTTCATTCCAAATAAGTTGATACCTGTTGGACAAACCAATGGCTTCTTGAGATACGACCCAAAATTAATGAATTTTCAAATAGTTATTGCCAATAAATCCTGCTGTGTAAGCTAAGTTCTGAGAATACAATTTTTTATTGGTGTCAGCCAAGCAGAAACTTTCAATAAAGTTTCCCCTTCAGTGGTCATTCATACTTTTCTTATGGGTGTAGTGTATATTATCTTAACAATATTTGTAGGTAAATGACTATTTTATACATGTATGTTTCAGATGTCTGGAATAAATGTGCTTACTACAATTGTGGGCTTTTAGCCGGAATAATCCTTTCGTTGAGACTATCCCATTTTCCAGTGAAAGATGCAGCTAGATGTAGCGTTGGATATTACACTCAGGTATTATATCTCCCTTTTCAATTTTGAGTAATATTTTGTAGAAATATATTGAAGCCTTCCAAGAAGCATTACTGATTATCGTTTGGTCCATCATATTAATGGATTTGAAGGTTTTCCGACATTTCGAATGCATGTATCTGCAATCGTCTTCAGGTGAATACTGTATTCACGATTGCAGATACATGCATTCAAATTCGGACTCTAAATTAAAAATGGGCGTCAACAATATCAAGTTACCAATTCCTACAACCTTCAAACAAAAGCATTTACTTATTGAAAAGATTTTATAAATCTCAAGTAACTTTCTTTGCAAAAAAAATAGGATTGCTGGAAGTTTATCAGAAATGTTGATGATTGTAGAATTTAAATTCTCAATAGTTGAAGGTATGGAACATTTGATACCGGCATTTGTGTGATACTAGTGTAAAGCTGTATTTGGGTGGTTTGCATAGTTAGCAGACTCCCCAATGGAGTGCGTTCATCATTCTCTATGCCACACAAAAAGTCACTTTTTATCTTGAAAAAATTGCAGTACTCCAAACTACTTCGAATCAAGTTGACTGTGCCTTCATACTATCGGTTGACAACGAGATCACTTTCGGGCTGCCTTTTTTTTATTTTTCCACCATATTTTATCATAACTTACTTTTATTTCATTATTTATTAAAATTTTGCGTATCTCAAATATTTAACAAAGCCATAGTTGCCGTTGCCGTGGAAATGACAATATAAGTAATACAATATTTTTTATCATAATGATAAACATTACTTTTTTTTATTGGTGCCCTTTTTTACCCATTTAAAGCACGCCTCAGCGTGTTTAAATCGAACTTTAAAACGCGCGTTTTTAAAGGTACCATGACAACATCAACAAATCGAAGCTGAAGTCTAAATGACAAATTTTTGATTATTGATCTGACAGGAGTACCTTATGCGTCAAAATATTACTCACAATTCGTTCATTTTATATGTGCTCCTCCATCCATTTGATGAACTTTTCATATTCTTTTTTATATATATCACTGGATTTTCGCGGTATTAACCGCGATTCTGCCTCACTATTAAAAAAATCGATATTAGAATAATTCATTTTTTGAGCTCTGGTGACAAAAAATATTGATCTTTGGTAACAAATTGCAAATGAATGTTTTTCTCATTTCCATGACACGAAAGGTATACTGATGTCATCATCGAATTCAACCTTCTTGCATTATTAGTTCTTATTTCTATTATTTGTAGTAATAATACCGAGTATATATGTTTCAAAGTGCACCAATAAAAAAAATAGCGTAAAGTATTCGTGGATAACTGGTCTTAAAACACTTGCTCTATTTAGCACTCCGGCTGCGCCGTCGTGCTCGAAAAATCGCGTGTTTTAAAGCCCTTTTATCCACTTATACTTTAATATACTATTTTCCATTTTATGTCTAAAATGTGACACATATTTCAACTCAAATTAGTGAGAGAAGTTGTACTTTTAATCACTAGTGATTAATAGTATATTGTTTTCGAGTGACAAAAGTAACATTTTTTTAAGCGAGAAACAGTTTACTAGCCAAGGCTGGTAATGTTCCCGAGTTTCGAAAAATATTTTGCGAGTGAAACACTATACTTTCTACAACCCTGTTTATACCATAATAATATGCTAAAAGGCGATGAACAAATATTTTATTTTAAATTAAAAATAACAGAATTTTTTTTAAAGCGTTACTTATGATTTAAATATTGGTTAATTGTTACATTTGAGCAATTATTGAAAATTATAGGAGTATTACAATCAGGATTTTTTATGTATTGGGTAGCGATGCCACATCTGTTATGATGTTAACTGATGTCCTCCAGATGAAGATGCGCCGTAATCAGATAGAGTTGAATTTTGTATGGATTATAAAATTTTTTTGTTTTGTATTTGATTTTTGATGTTTGTAACTGATTGATCAACATATCCCTCCATAGCGTTACTCCAGCCTCCATGCTTTTTTAATTGAAGTAAATCACCTCTTGCATCCACTAATAGCGTTGCTGAAGTTCTCATAAACAATGCCCAGTATATTTATGGGGATCAGGCAAGTTTAAATATTGAGCTATTTGCATAAGAAATTTACTGAATTTATTTATTCCCACAACCTGTCTAGTACACTTTCCGTTCTGTTAGTTAATAAAGAATCTTGAATTTATTTTGTCCATATCTAGTGGGAGGGGTTCATATAAATTTTAGAAAGGAAGAGCTGCAAATGATGTTAACAAAAATTTAATGTATTACCAACATTAACGAATTATTAGAAATATAGCCAGTTATAATTCAAAATGCTAATGTTTGTGAAACGGTAAAACTACAATTTTCACCTAAATTGAATAAATCTCCTTCTTTTGTAAGTCGATTAAAATGGTTTTATTCTCTTTATTTCATTCTGAACAACTGGGTAGTACTGATAGATATGGCAGAAATGATTTATGTAAATTTGTAGTTTTGGTGGAATAATTGGAAAACGTATTGTTTCTTTTTTACTAATAGAGGAATAAATATGTCTGATGACTTTTGAATTCAAGTACTCACTAATAAATATTCAAAAATATCTCAACTAATTGGCATATTTTTTCTTTCATTATAGATTTTTTTCACCATATTTGGAAAAAATTTGCATCTAATAATTGTTCCTTATCCATGTATTGAGTTTTATCATAATAATCTATTTCTTTCAGTATGCATGCCAGAAAAAAAAACACAAGGGGTTTTTTCACTTCCATTGCATCATCTTCCGTTTCTACCCCACCACCAATGAGCCATGAAAATTGTGCGAGGAAGAGGCAACACCTACCGCTACTGAAGTCTCGGACCTCAAAAATTATGTCCAAATTCGAAGTGCAGCAAGAAAACTAATTTTTCTGTGAGAAGTGTAACCAGATCTTTTGTAACTCAGAACAAGAACTGTTTTTATAAATTGCATAAAAATAAGTTGATACAGACCAAGTGTACAAAAATTGAATAAAACTATGAAAAAAATTTTGGATCCATGATTGTAACTACCATACATGAAAAAATATCTAATTCATCTCTTGTATCAATTGCGATATGGTGATATTTTTCTGCCATCATTTTATCACTTCTACAACCCAAAATGTAAATCTATAGTGAGGTTTCCATTACAATCTTCAAAATTCAATATATTATACATAAAAAAATTGCATATGACTTTTCTCTGTGTCTGTGAGAGTACCATGCAAATTATTGTATTCAAAGTGATTGGATAGTGCAAGGAATAATTTTAAAGATTAACACACATTTTTAAAATATTTTGAAGTAATAAATTTTTCTCAAATTACTTCTCAATGCAACAAACAAAAATAAAATTTGAAATTTTCTACAAGTCAGAAAATATTGCTTGATATCATAGGGCTCCATATTACATAATTATTTTACAGACTTCAGAAATCTGATTGAAACTTCAATATTCCTTATATTTTCGGAAGATAAAATTTTATCTTACTGTAGAGCGGTGCTCCATTCATATAGGGATTTCTTATGAATGAGAAAAAAAAATATATTGTTTCATAAATATGAGTTAACGATTGTATTTCAAAAATGATCTGGATGATTCAAAAGAAATTAATTCAAAATATCGATTCTAAGTATGGCCAGTACTTTCTATATGACTTGGAGATCTCTGCAGGAATCTCTTAAGCATTTTGCGATAGAAAATTCTGTTCACTGGCCTCAAATGACTATTCTCAGTTATCAGTATTTCAGGATCAACACTTTTTGATAACTCTTATGGCATATGTTACTCTAGATAGTTTAGTGCAAAGCTTGTCTATATGATATATCTTAATATTTTTTATTTATATTAATAAATATAATAAACAAAATTAGACCAGAATACTACCCTATGATGGGACTCCCATAGACTTTCTCAAGGCAATGGATCTTTCTATCGTTTCTTTTGAGTTCTACTTATGATTTTTTTTCGAATATGACTCAAACCTGTCATAAGAATTTCCACAAATTCCATATTAAGTTTCCCTAATAAAATATTATCCCTTACAGTGAAGGCCTCAGATGAATTCACGATAATCCCATAGGATAGATCTTCCTTTTTTTTTGGTGGAATGCACAAAATTATTCAAATAATCATACTAAAGATTGGAAAACATTCAGTAACCAAAAGAGATACTAATTGTTTAGTCATTGATATTTCAAAAAATGTTTGATAAATACTTCACTGATTGGTTCAAAATTCATATATCTAGCTTATTGCCTTTTTTTAGGAAGAGGTTTTACAACAGCAGTTCACCTAGAAAATTATTGTCAAAGGACCCTGCTCAAGCGTTATGGAAAAAGTGCTCTATGTGGGAATTGCTTGAATTTTTCATATTGTTCAGAAGAATTTGTCCTGATTAAAAGCTACCATTATGCTAAAGTCCAATAATCAATAGTTTCTGAGATATTGCAGTCGTATTGCATCCATATTATGGTACTTGGGATATAGCACCATGAATCTGAAATTCATCGTCCTAACTTTCTTCATAAGCGTTCTAAAGGTTCTAATCAAGCCAGCTAATAGTACCACAGGTCTCCAATAGGTTAAACTGTAACAAGAGTGTATTTATTCAAGTACTCCTTCAATAAAGGAGGGAGAAACCTGTTGTTTTTTTATATAGCTTAAAAGTTCTGAAATAAATTACCTACTCAGAAATATTTTCAAATGACCTATATTGAAATATTCAAATAGGGGTTGTCTACATGGAACAACTTGCATAGCTAATAGCAAAGGTCCGTGAACAAAACAGAAATGCGACACTCTTACCCAAATATAAATATTTATTTTTCAGTATCATTGGCCAATATCTCCGAAACTATTGGTTATTGGACTTTAGCGTAATAGTAACTTTTAATCAGGAAGACTTCCTCTAAACAATTCCCAGATAGATCTCTTTTCCTTAATTTTTGAGCAGGATCCTTACCAGGAAAGTCAAAATACGACATGTGCACAATTTTACAATATGTGGTGGGTAGGTACGATATTCTTGTGTGCTGCTTTTGTTCTTGATATTTTTTATTTTATCGACTTATTCAAATTCTGTAACGGGCGAAAACAAAAAAAGTGGAATAAAAGGCTATTGACCTTTCAAAACCACTTAACCTCATCACTAATAGAAATTAAAAATATCTCAACTGAAAGGACATTTCTTCTTAATTATATATATTTTCATTTAAAAGTAGAAGATTTGCATCTGATGATAATAATTGCTCCATTCTCCCATGAATTCAAATTTTTCATTAGGATTTATTTATTATCCGACAAATAAACGTCACATGTCAAATATAGAGATACTGGAGAACACAACTTTTTCATAATTTCAAGATTATTAGCAAATATATTTTGTTAACATTCTCTTTTCTAAAATGAAACAGAAGTTCAGTTTTGTTTGCCATCCGTGGTGCACGCCACTTTACGGAATACATTTCACAGTTTCCCTGAAAGTTTAATAGATGGCGATCGCAAATTGCATCCAATACTTTTTCCATAGAGATTGACTGACTATGTATCTTTAGACAATGCTTTCGTCATCAAATAGTTTTACCAGCTCTATAGGAATTTCATCGGGTCCTGGAGTTTTCCTTGCTTTTGATTGTTGTATTGCTTTTTGAACTTCGGATTTGAGAATGCTAGGACCGTGCTCTGCCATATAATCAGTCAGTAGATTTTCTATCGTTTCGCGGGTCTCATCCTCGAACAGTTGTTGGATATTATGTCGGGACTTTTTCCAAGCCCACAACACATTTTCTAATATCGAGAATAGCCATGATCATTATTGGCTACTCGAACCCCATTTAACTTTAACAACCCTGAATTGTTCCCCTTGCAGTGCGGCTGCAAGAATAGAGGTGAAGTCAATTAGGTAAGAGACACATTTATAAAATATAGATTTATTAAAATGAATGAACAATAGGAAAACAAAGTACTTACATTTATAATATCCATTTCTGGTGCCATTGGGAGAAGTGTCATCCGCCGATTATTTTTCGATGTTATTCGATTAAAACTCGCGATCAACTAACTGTTCTATTCTTCTCAATTATTAGCAAAACTCGACAATCAATGCCCCTCTCCACAGGTCATTTCCTTCCGAAAATCTCTGATCAGCATTATTTGCTGATCGAGTTCAATTAATGTAATTCAACACCCAGTTCCTGCTATTTCTCTCTGCACTGTTCTATACAGTGTATTGTTGTAATTATGAGATACAAACGAGTGCAGAACAGGAACTGAAATGCCCTTGTGGCCTTTAGGAGAGGAAACATTTAAATTTTGGATTTATTAAACTTATGCTTCATGACACTATCCTTTTGTAAATTCCACTCAATCTTAATTTACTTTCATTCATCTTAGATCATCTTAATATGTAAAACTTGATTCTACCTTCAACTGTATATTAGATGTATTGGGCTAGTTCCCGTTGAATAAATAAATTAAAAAAAAATACTGTTGCCATTCATTACACTGATTTTCCTTTGTTAACAGCGCCTTTCCACCATCGTTATGCAAAACTGTTGTGTTTTTTCTTTTATATATGCCAAGATGTTCTCTTACCTTTTTATGTAAGTTAAAGTCATCATGTATGGTCTGAAGATGTTCGATTTCTTTGCAGGATTCCCGAAGCCACATTTCCTTTGCTTCTTTAATTTGTTTGCGAATTATAAGATGTATTCTCTTGTATTCATTATGATTATTGTTTTTGTGTTTCTCCTCCATGAGATTCAATATGTCCTCTGTGTCATCCATCACTTTTTTCCCCTTTGGCTTTACTAACTGTTGAACTCTTCCACTTCTCAACGAAGCTTTGATATCTCACCAATTTTCTTCGACACTCTTGTTTTCAAGGGGATATGATATATTACCATTTATTTCCTGGGTTAGTTCTTTGATGGTTTCGGGGTCCTTTAGTACATGTTGTTGTATTCGTGTGGTCTTGTTATTTTTTTCATCTTTTTAAGTTTTACGTTTAATATGGCAGAGCAAGTTATGATCAGAGTGTACGTCTGCTCCAGGATATGTTTTCCTCGACTTATTACAATTACGGAATCGTCGCTTAATCATTTGATTTGATTTCTTACAATATTGTTCTACGTGTGTTGGGGGGGCGTCCAAGTGTACAGTCTCCTGTATGGGAGGCTGTGCCAGGTATTTGTAATTACGAGTTCTTCTTCCTGGCAGAACTGTATAAGTCATTTCCCTCTGTCGTTACGTCTTAGGCGTTTGTCCGGTGACATCTTCTGTTATTCCTCTGCCCACTTTTGCATTCCAGTCTCCCATAATTATAGTGATTTCGTGTTTCTTTGTCGCCTTCATTATGTCTTTAATTTGTTGGTAGAACTCTTTGATCTCGTCGTCATCGTGATCAGTGGTAGGAGCATAAACCTGAACAATGTTCACGTTTATAGGTCTCATCGCCAGTTGAAATAGCATTACTCTGTCTGACAAGGGCACAAAGTTTCGTACTGATCTGCTAAGGGATTTATTCAGTATTATGGCCACTCCGTTTCTGTGAGATGCATCTCTCGTTCCGGATGTGTAAATTGTATAATCTCCCGAGTTGAAATTGGTTGCGTCCGGCCATCTAGTTTCGCATATTCCCATACTCCAGTTGTTCAATCTTCCCGCATCGTAGAGTGTTCGAACATTCCATGTTCCTATTCTCAGATCAGATCTTATTTGTCGACTTCTCTCTCGAGGTTTTCGCATGTTTAGACCTGAAAGGCCTCGTGATGTGTTTTTCCTCTCCTGCCGAATCTTGGCCTCCGATTTCCATGATTAGTAACATTTTGCAATTGAGGTGTCGATGTCATGATGATTTTCCTGGGAAATCTTGAAGATCTTTAATACAGTGGTTGCCTTCTGTATCCTTATGCCGTTGACCGTTTTATTAGTTCATCCATCTGCGGGGCCAATTTCTCAACCCCTAACCCTTTTAAATCACAATTTATGATATTTAACCACAATCCTACTTCATCACCCACAATATCTCCTAACAGCACACCTTAAAACCTAGAACGACCGTAGATTGAGAAAAAGTAAACTAATGCCTTTCACGCAGGAACCAAGGAATAAACATAACAACTACAAGCACAATATATATAAACTCATCTGTCGCCCATTGCTGAAATATGGCCACCTCCTCTTTCTTGATATTTAAAAAAGGGACCAAAAGGATAATGCAAATAGCGGAGACTAGAGTGCTAAGAAAGATCACTATAATGAGACACCCAAACAACCACCCTTTACACAACCCCCCAAACGAATTATTATACGAAATCTCCAAAGTTTCACCAAATTAGAAGCCTACGTCAAAGATTCACTAGTAACCTCCAAAATTTGGAAGTGATCCAAAAGCTTGGAGTAATAAGAGTTCCACAGACTGGAAATATTCACATACATCCAGAACATACTGAACTTGAAAAACTACAGTTAAGTCAGTATGTAGTATATTCAAAGACTGTAGGACCTCACTCAATTTCCTTTTGAATTATAATTTGCTTATTGTTCAATAAAGAGCAATTATTATTATTTTATCATGTAAACAGTATTTGTTAATTGATTGTATCTAGCCATGTTTCAATTCACCATAACTTCTGAGGTCAAATATAGCGCTCATGTATCAAGCATCACAAGAACTCAAAAAACTCGTATTTGTTAAAAGATGTTCTAAATTCTACAATTAACCCCATTCAATACTCTATTGCATGATAGTCATACTTCATTCGAAATATGCTGCTTTGTATTTGCATCCATAGGAGATTCGAATAAAAATATCTAGATGAACCAACATGCTTTCTTATAGCTACAAGTATTTTGAAAGTGAGTTGAATATATTATATATATATATATATATATATATATATATATATATATCCTGATAGATCAGTTTACTTGGTCCGTCCTGACATGTATGAATAACTCCTTCCTATTCCTTGGTACATAACCGATATATCTAGAATTTTGTTCATAGTCAGAGCAACTAAACTTGCAAATACTCTTTCAGACACCCTGGACATTTTGTGGGTCTCATATGGAAGTATTTTGCGAGGAATTTGATATTTAGGAAACCATTTGAGAATTTGTGATCAGATTTTTAATGCAATGACATTTTATACTCCTTTAAAATTTTTTATGTTTAAACTCTTGTTGGTAATATTTATTATGCGACGACAGTTACTTGTAAAATCAATGAGCATCTGCTCGTAAATAAATAAATGAAACAATCTGGATGAATGATGACATATGGTTTCATACAGCTGTCTTTCAAGTTAAATATTCAACCTCCAAAGGAAGCAGAAATTGCCCATACACTGATTTCTGACATTATTCTTACCCAAAAAAGGTCTTCCATTGGGGTTGGATGGAGCAAACCTGCTATCCCGTGATAAAAAGATAAGCCAGTTCCTACACAAAATATTCCAACGCCAGAAATAAGTGAAGCTACAGACTTCATGTTTGAATACCCATATGGATGATAGGAATCGGCAATCTAAAAGTATATCGATAATAATAATATATATTACACTACCTACATAGGATAATGTAACAGCCAGTGAAAAGAATCAGAAAAGTCATGGTAATATATATAAAAATATGCTTACTTAAATTATTCTATTTACAAAATTACCTATATGTATGGTTCCATATCAATCTTTAAAATTATTTTTTCACTGTTTGGAAATTTTCTGTCTTTATGTTTGTTTGAAGGTTGTAGAAGATGTGGCAACTTGATTACTCTCGTTTCGGACGTCCATCGTCTTGATGGATTTGAAAGGTTTTCACGACGTTTCGAATGCTTGTATCTGCAATCGTCTTCAGGTGAATACTGACAAGCTTAGGTGCTACTTAGTAATTTATATGTCTGTCGGATGTGTGTTTCTCGGCTTGATCCTTTTGGTTACTAAAGGCGTTATTGGCTTCGATGTAGGCGGCCTCTTTGAACTTTCGTTTGAACCAATGCTCCTCTCTATGTAGAACACTTGCATCGTCCCATAGAATTCGATGTTGCTCAGTCAGGGTATGGTCAGCAATTCACGATTTTGACATTTCTCCGCGTTGAGGCAATTTCTTGTGCTCATCCAATCTCACCGATAACGACCTCTTTGTCTCTCCAATGTAGGAATTTCCGCATTCACAAGGAACTTCATATATGCAATACTTGAGTAAGTAAGTAAGTAAGTTTATTAATATAGGTATCCTAATATACAATATATAATAAATGTTACAACATAAATATAAATGTTACATCTTAACAATAATAAAATATGGTAAATAAAACCTTAAACTGATTTAAATATATTTTGATTTCAGGTAATCTATAAGTAATTTTTTTTTGGTGTATTATGGAACTGCTACTTATAATGTTTTTTGGGAAGCTTGTTATATTTCAATGAGACCTCGATTGGAATAGTGAATTCATTGATCTAGGTGTAATTTGTTCTAGTCAATAAAATTCATGTTACCTCTTGTAGGGTATCATGAATTTCATTTTAATAAATGATGAATTGATTGAAGTAAGTTGATAGTTTTCGTATTATTTTGAAAATAAAATCATAGAATAATAAAACACTCTGTCCTTAACTGATGAATCAAAAGAACCTGCAGCATATATTTATGAGTGTATCTGTTACATTTCAACAATATTCTCTTTCCTCCTATTTTGCAGTTTCTGCAATGATGAGATACAGTTTGAATTGAGAAGAAATAATAAGGAAGGACAGTAATCAAAGTGAGGTTTGATTATCATTATTGTAAACCGTTAAAGAGGTTTGAAATGACAGATATCTGCTGATTAGTTGAAAAAAATTTTTTTTTGCAATTTTTTGTTAATATATTGAAAGTGTTTTTTAGGTTTAGTCGTTGTCTATCATAAATCCAAGATATTCAAACTCTTCTACCAATTCAATTGTTTCACCATAGATTTCAATTTTTATCAAGTTTTTATCCAACAAATTGTTTTTATGTTGAGTGGTTATAAACATTGATTTGTTTTATTTATGTTGAGTTTCAGTTTATTAATTGTGAGAAATTCTGAGATTTTGCCAAGTGTTGGATTCATTTTTTGAATAGCATTTGGTAGATCAACATCACTTACTGATTTCATTTCTGTTGTCAGGTTTGGTCTTGTTAAGGAAACTCCGTAAAGTACTGCCGGATTGGAAGTAGCTCTTGATGTTGAACTTGTTTCCGATCCTTCTGATCTTCTCGGAGACACCTCTGATGTACGGAAAACAGATCCAGCTTTGACGTGGAGAGCCTTTACATCAATATCCCTATAGAGGAATCACATTGTTTCATCAAAAGGAAACTCAAAGAGAACTAACCTTCCCGTCCATGGAATTACTGCAGTGCTGCCTACACAACTCATATTTCCAAAAACAGGACGTTTCTTCTCTCAACTCGACGGAATCCCCTTTCTCCAATTATCGCCAACATATACATGGAGTGGTTCGAGGAATTGGCTATACGGGAGGCAGAATACAAACCAAAGCTGTAGTTGAGGTGTGTGGATGACACTTTCATTATATGGAATCACGGAGATAAACATCTCCAGGATTTCTTCTCAAGAATTAACAGCATCAGATATTCGATCAAAATCACAATAGAAACGAAAACCAACCTTCCTCGATGTGAACGTTGAGAGAATAGGCAATGACATCCGCACCTCTGTCTATAGAAAGAAGACACATACGGGACAGTATCTCTATTACAGCTCCAACCATCCGAGTTCGACAAAGAGAGGGATCGTGAGAACATAGGTAGAAAGAGCGAAAATCGGGAATTGCTGACCACTTCTGGACTGAGCACCATCGAATTCTATGGGACGATGCAAGTGTTCCACATAGAGAGGAGCATTGGTTCAAACGAAAGTTCAAAGAGACCAATAACGCCTTTAGTCAACCAAGCGTTGAGATCAAGAACGTATGGAAACCACTAATTGCTCTTTCTGGAGGACTGCAGAGGCGCGAAACTACACGCACCATCACACCGCGCGAAATTACATGCCCCACTACACATGGCGGAATTACACGCACCATAGACATATAAATTAGTAAGTAGCAGTAAGCTTGTCAGTATTCACCTGAAGACGATTGCAGATACAAGCATTCGAAACGTCGGGAAAACCTTTTGAATCCATCAAGACGATGGATGTCAGAAACGATAGTAATTCTGTTTTTATGTCAGGGGGTTATAGATTGTAGAATTTTATGGCTGAGTATAGTGTTCCTCTTTCTAGTAGTAACAAATGATGAGATGGGACATTAAGATTTGTGATATTCCTGGTGTTATATGGGGATATTTTATAAAAAGTAATGTTTGTTGTTGAAGAATGCCTTAAATTTATCTAAGAATTCTACATCAAGTTAGGAACTTTCACTAAAGTAATTACCTGTACTGATTTGTGGATTCCATATGCCAAAATCAATTGATTGATGGTGTCAGCTAGGGAATGAATACATTCGGAAAACATGCTATGGGATCCTGTATGTACCCAAGCAAACAATTTGAATAAGAAATTTGTTCCATTTCTGAAATGAAAAATTAGTACCACCGCAATGAATTTGTATGTTGAATTTGAAATAGGTTGAACCACAAAAATCTTCATATAGAATCATGAACAGTAAAATGATACTATTTTAACTGGGTAGTATTATGACAATAGGTGTTATAGGTAGTAAGTAAAAATATGCCAAGACATTTCTGTGCTCAGGGTTCTGGATCACAAATAGACAACGTAAAACAGATAGAAAATTAGAGCCAATAATTTAAATAAAACAGAAATTAAATGAAGAGGCATTGATTTTTTTTTATTATTCAAACTGAGAAGGAATTGTGTTTATTTTTATATATCAATATTTTCAGCCAGACAATGAAACCATACAGAAATTCACTACTTTTGCAAATTCAAGTATTACTTGGTAGCAAATTAATTGAAATTTAATGGTCTGAACATATTCTTAGAAAAAGATTCAGAATGTCACAACTTTTGTGAGATTTTCATAATATTTTAGCAAGATATAAAGAACACTCAGCTGGATATAAGATAAAAGTACAGAACATGATATAACATTAAAATTGATATAACTATAATAATATTTATGTTATACACTACTTCCAATCATTCTTCAGATGTTTTTCTAAAACAAGATTGCAAAAAAAACATATTGGGGATAAGTTTCACTTCACAAAAAATAATATTTACCTATTACTTTCTACTGTTCTAACAAGGTTATGATGTTTTTTTCATTTGACCTTGAAAACACTATTTATGGCAGCTTTCCTTTAATCTGAGAGTTTCTGAAAGACATTTTTTTTAATAACAACTACCCATATTTGTAACATTTTTCATCACTTAGACCAAGAGGAAAAATGAATACAAGACTGGATTGTCCTAAAAATCTGCAACTTTCAAGCTTTTTTTTCAATAAAATAACATAGGTATTAAAATCCTCGATTTTGAGGTGTAAAAAATCAAATTAAACTGTAGACATAATACTCTTGACCAGCCTTTGATCAAATGAAGATAGACGTGGTTGAACTGAGTTACTAATTTGCAATATTGATCTCAATATTCCTTTAGACAACAATTCAAACATTTCAAACTCACATGGCAATTGCAGTAATAACAACTTTTCCTGATCTTCCCATCAAACCAGCTTCTTCTTCAACTACATCTGTTGATTTACCCATTTCTCTCCTATAATCCCGTAATCTTCTTTTCACAGTGAAAATATCTGGAAATAACTCTTAGTAATATCTTGGAACACAACAGTTTTTAGGGAAATCTTCAAACATCCATTTCTCATCAGATGATGAAAAAAAATGTATAAGTAATTAGGGGTCAGTTGGGAGGACCAAGAAAGTTCCTGGTGGACCGCTTGCTTATGGCTAACTGACTGATCACAATTTCACAACAATTGTTGTAGTAATTTTCCAGAAAAAAAAAAAGCATATTTTTAACTGATTCTGTTAGTATATAAACTAAATAGTAGAGTAGGTTATTTTTAATGTAATTATAATCAATTGAGAAACGTTATCTTTTTTGGAAAGGTACTGATATATTATGAGATTGTTTATGAGATTAAACATTACTGGAAAAATTATTGGAAAAATGATCAGATTTTTTTATTTACTGTTTTCATAAAAAGAACACTAGGGCAACACTTTTATTAAGTGGGAGTGCACTATATCGGAAAATTACCTAATTTTTCCATAAGGAAGTAAAATTTGGATTATTACCAACTAAAACATAAACAAACCAATACGTTCTTATAAATCCTTAGAAAAGTTGTCGATATGTTGATCAACCATTGTAGGTTTCACTTTGAATGTAGTGTTTTTTTATGCTAAAATTTTCACAGCGTATTCCTATGATGACACTAACGAAGGTTTTTTTTTGATATTCCATCCCTAAAGGGAATTAAAAAGGGAGTGAGAAGAGGGGTGAAAGTTAAAGTACCGTAGTTATGAAAATTGGTATTTGGGCATTTTTTTTCAATTAAAGAAACACGTATTTCAGGGTTGTTGAAAATTCAACCCCAACGGGGTTAAAATGGGGGTTGAAAGTTTGTTTAGCAGTACTGTTAGTTTTCAAGAGCGAGGGTCATAAAAATTGGTATTTGAGTCTTTGTTACAAATAAAGAAACATATGTTTCAGTGTTTTCAGAAATCCAACCCCTAAAGAGGTGAAATGGGGGGTGAAAGTTTGTATGTGGGTTCAGTTAGTTTTTAAGTAAGTTTAATAAAAATTGGTAACTGAAGTCTTTGTTACAAGTAAAGAAATACATGTTTCAGTGTTTTTAGGAATCCAACCTCTAAAGGAGTGAAATGGTTGTTTACATTTTTTGGGAGTTTACGTTAGTTTTCAAGTTAGGGTCATGAAAATGGGTGTTTTGGCTCTCTGTTACAAATAAATAAATAGTGTTTAACCTTATTTGGAAATTCCGTCCCTAAAGGGGTTAGTGAATTTGTAATAGTCGTCGCTGTCAAATCAAATATGCCACCCAAACGAGATAACAAGAAATGGAATAAGGGGAAACACAAAATGTTTTAATGGGAAGTGGAAAAAGCCACAGGCATAAGCTAGATGGAACAACACAAAAAAGAACATAAAAAAAATGCAAATTCTCCGCGGACGAAATTGCGAGTACCAGCTAGTCATTATATATACATACTTTGTTGGTACATTTTTCTTTCAATATCCCTCTTGAAAAGTTCTTTCTGTAAATTTTCATGAGATTTCCATACTTCAAGAGACTTTGCCTCAACGTCTCTTCTCCAATATACAGTGATTGGGGGCTCGGACTCGTATGGAGATCGTCTCTTTGTTTTGGGAAGGGATTCCAAATCGGAAGGTTTAAGTAAAAAATCAGACATAGCTTTCACTGGTGTGATGAAATTTCTTTCTAAAGATTGTACAGAAAGATCCATACGCTTTCTTTTCTTCTGAACTGTAAAAAATTAATTTTGCTGGAAAGTTCTGAACTCATTATTATGTTAAAAAACTTAATGATTATGAGTACTTGTTTCCAAAAGTTGTATCATACCTTTGGTTTCAGTATCCTTCTCTACTTTTCCAATTATTTTGTCTTTGAGTTTTTTAATGGACTCTGAGGGTGTTTGCCTCTTGGAATCTTCTTCATTTTCCACCTGTAAACTTTTTTCCTTGACATTATCCAAGACTACTTCTCCTTCTTTTTTAAGCTGGCTTTTCAGAGTTGGGGAAATAACTTCAAGAATGGGCTTTTTAGCATTTTCTTCGTTCTTTGGATCCACTTGTTCCTTATAGAGAATTTTTGTCCACGATATTGAACGTTTGTTTTCTCGGTTTTGAACTTTGCAAACTATACTGAAATGCCTGGCTGCAATCAAAATATGGTAAATGTATAGACGTCCCACTCATGCTCCCTGAAAATAGCTGTAAGACTTTATGACTTTTCTTAGGTGTTTTTGGCTCCTGAACACAAATAAAAACGAGGCGTTCTCATACCGTTTTCCTTCTTCATTAGGGGATTTTAAGCACCGTTTTCTTGAACAAAAATCACTCAAAATGCCTCCTTTGAAACAGCATTAACTACGAATTCTAAATCAGTCATTTTCAGCACAATTTGTAGCCAGTTCTATTGAAAAAATAATCATCAACCTCAATCTGAGTCAGATGTTAGGATATGTGTTGAAGGATTTGTGTCAAATTATGCCGAAAATGAGTGAATTTGTGTGGATTTATGCAGCACAAAATAACAAATATCAAATAACAAATATCACGTAACAAATAACAAGTATAAGTTGAATTTCTTATTTTTCAATGACACTGTTTATGCAGCCAAGTATCAAATATCAATTAACAAATAAGAAGTTGGCCAACTTTAACTTTCTACGTTAATTGAACGTGATTTTCTTATTGTGCACAACAAGTACGCAGGTGACCGTTGATTGGCCTGTCCAGTGAAGAAACTTAACCTAACTTCTGTCAAAACAAACGATATTATTTATGTTTTGTGTTTGCTTTTATCCAGGGTTTTGTTTGGAACAAATATATCATTTTGAAATGGAATTCGACGACCTTGTTCGACAATTTTCCTATTTATACGAACGAACTGACTTGTGCACCACGTACCATTTATTGCTAATTGTTAATTTGGTGTGCATAAATGGTAACATTTTCACTACTTGTTATTTGATATTTGTTATTTTTGTGCTGCATAAATCCACACTTAGTGTTTGTAGTTTATGCAGGCAAAAAGAAAAAAAGATTTAGTTTAATGTTGTAAATAGTAGGCAAAGTTTAATTGTATTTTTGACAATAAGAAATGAACATCTTTTGAATTTGAAAAAGAGAAGAAGGCATTGTGAGTGATTTTTGTGAGAGAAATCGGTGCCTAAAAAATCCCCTAATGAATAAATGTTATAACTTGGAAACGGTATGAGACCGCCGCGTTTTTATCCGGATTCGGGTTCATGAGGCAAAAACTCCTATAAAAAGTTTTACAGCTTTTTTCAGGGAGAATGAGCACGAAGCCTATACATTTACCAATTTTTATATAAGAGTATTATCTGAAATTTGAGGTTCAGTTCATAGTCAGTTACAACGAGGTTTTGTGAAAAACTTTTTTTTATATTCTATGTTACTGTCCAACGGAAGACTAGTCATAACGTAAATTTAATAGACTAACCTTTATGATGCATACATTTTTCGCATTTAATAGCTGTTTGGTGAGTACATGTTTAGAAAGTATCAGATAATTACGTATCAACATATTCTTAAAACTTGAATTGGCCACAAACTCAGAAATATTACGTTTTTAGAATATCCATTTATATTTGATGTACTATAGAAGGAACAACAAACATCAAAACACTGCGACCATAGACAAGAGTTCTATCACAGTAGAATGCTCTATAGGTTCTTTCAGCATTCTACTGTGGTTCTATACTGGTAACTGTTAACCAGTGTTGCCAATGACAAATCAACAAAGTACACGCTACTTTGACCCAAAATACCTGATTTTACCCGCGGGAATTTCAAAATACCAGCATTTTACCATAGAATTGTAATTATAATATACTGACTAGAATGCGTTTCAAGCTGCGCGAAATGTCCCATGCATGGTGGCCGCCATTGTTGTTTATGTCCTCCTCGCAGTAGCGGAACAATTCCAGTGGCGTTGCTTGTAATGGAAAATAGGGTATATCATAATAAAACGTTTTAATAAATGATGCATCAAAGGTACAGAGAATTGTGAATATAAATGTTATATACCTATGTAAAAAATGTTTACTCTTCCACCCATCTATTATACGAAGATATATGAGACATATTTTACATATCCTTATAATTGAAGAGGTATTTCTATCAAGATTTTTTATTGCACTATTACATCAATATTTGAAAAATGAGTAAGTTATAAGGTCACATTTGATGTGGGTGCCAGATCATAGGGGGTTCAGAGATAACAAAGGAACAGATTGCCTCGCCAAAGAATACAAACACACAATTTCCTGACTCAGTAACCTTTTGTGGAATCTCTAAAGTCCATAGAGAAGAGTTTCGAGGCTGGGAAACATGTTGAAACTATTGGAATAAAGTGCCGGGGTAAAGACAATAAGTGAAAAGGCTAGTGAGCCTATCCCAAAAAAGTTGAAAGCTCTCGAGTTGGACAAGAAATATTTGAAATTGGTAACGGACCCCTCACTGACACTCCCCTGAGGTATATTTTTAACATTGTATTTATCCATTTTTCAAAGACGAAACCAAAAAGGGGTAGGTTCTCTATCGACGCGTATATTTTTTTATGTATGACCACGCATAACTTTTTTCAGAAGAGTCCGATTCCGATGATTCTTTTTTATTGGAGGGGATACCGTTTCCCATTTGAATTTGAAAAAAATCCACCCTAAGGACAAAATGGTTTTTTTATCGTTCACCCTCTGAGTTTTGACCCCAAAACCCATTCTATCAGGGGATAACTTTTGTACTGGGTTTTCCGATTTGATGATTTTTTTATTACCTATACCTCATAGTGATCATATTTGGGTTCGAGTAAATTTTAAACCACCTTTAGGGTAGAAAATAGGGATGATTGATTTTTCACTTGTGAACATTGGCACACATATGTAGTTGACATTGACAGATCGCTATTGTCATTATTTTTGTTCTCCATATCCGTCACAATAATAACATTCTATGGAAGGATGGAATTATATACAAAGTGATGAAATTAACTATAAATTTTTAAAAATAATTTATATTATATAACAATAAATAGTTGAAGTAGATAATCGTATTATTTTAAATTTTTTATTAGTTGAAGTAAGGTGGGTAAGTAATTATTTTGGAATTAATCAAAAGTTGGAGGTAGTAATTTAGTATATTGCAGCCACAAAAAATTGAAAAATAAACTTTTAACAAAAAATTTAACCGAAAAACGGAACTGAAAATCAAAAAAATAAAATAAACTTTGTCTTTTAAAAAGTTTTTAAAAAAAAAGTAAGTAATTAATTTGAGACGGCCCCAAAAAAAACAACGAAGATCATTAAATTCTTCAAAAAAAAATTTCAAATTCCCGTGCATCTCGTGCCATCATTTTTCGCTTTACCAGCTTGTTTTTTCCCATCAAAATTTTTTACCAAAAGTTTAGGGCAGTTTTCAGGCTAAAGGGAGGGGCCATTTTTTTTTCTTTTTCCGTTTTTCGGTTTTTTTTTTTAAAGGTTTTATTAGTGATCTTTTCCCCGACTATACCTTATTTTATTTTTTTTAGAAAAATTTTTTTTTCATTTGATTAATTCTGTATTGTTTATTTTTAATTTTATTAAAACTGTTTTTTTTTAAAAGCCTTTTTTCTGAAGGGAAGGTTAAATTTTAATTATGATTGGTTGGGATATGATGCGGACTCAACAAAGGTATGCAGATTATTCCTGAAATGCACCCAGATAGTGAACCTATTTCACAATCTACGAAGCAGAAAGAGCGAAAAAAACATAGAATTGGGGAAACGTGAGGGGGCCCAAACCAAGGAGACCTACTTTAAAGAAAAAAAATCAACAAGACGAGATGTAATTTTGTCATCTGGTTTTTAGAAAATACTTTAAATTTCCCTGATTTGTTTTTCCTGATATTCCAAAAAACCCAAAAATTTCCCCGACCCAAAAGGGGGCCACCCAACATTTTGATCAATTTTGGGAAAATCCGACCCGTTTTAATACAATTTTAAAAAAATTTTAATACGTTTTTCTTCAACCCTTTTTTTTAAAAAAACAGTATCATAACTTTCTAATAAAATTTTAAAACCCCCTTTTTATTGTTGCTCACCCCCTACCAATTTGACGCAGCTTGTGATATTTTTTGGGGAACAGCTCAGCAAGTTAACCCCAAAAAAAAAAAAATTAGGGTGTTCTTTTTTAAAAAACCGCTGATGACGTCATCACTGAAGGAGATCCCCTGTTTTTGGGTTATCATTAAAAACGAAATTGAAAAAAAAAAATCAATTGGGAATTTTTTTAAGATATTGTTTTTTACTAAAAAAATTTATGCGTTACTTTATGGACACACTGAGAAAAGGGATATGTATAAATAAGCATAAAATCATTACCTACTACTACAAACCAATGTAAAATTCATTATATATAACAGTTTTTTAAATTTAACCAATTTGAACACTATAACAAAAAATTTTAACAAAGTACAAAACACATCCAAACCAACACAAAAAAAAATTTAAAAAAAAAATTTAATGTTTGGAACGCTTATAATGCCAAGCAACCCTTTTGTTTACAAATAGATGATATAAACACTACCGTCTCGTTCGTTATTATCCGTAAGCGTGTAATATGCTTATGAAGTCATAATTTTTTTTTTGTTTGGGTCCTCCTTGGCTTCGCATAAGGGGGAAGAAATTCGGGGCGCAGTAGATTGCGCTTCTAACCGATATTATTTACAATTCTTGCCAGGATTCAAAAAAAGTGCCACTGTTTGCGCAGTTCAAAAAAATTCTTGAACCGTTCTGAAATTTGGGAATCGAACAAACCTGTTAGGGGAAATTGCTAACTGATGTTTTGGGATGTTTTTTTTTCGATGTTTCCTTTTCACGATCTAACTTCAAAAACCGTTTTTTAAAAATTGGCGAGGAAATAAATCTATTATGCGTCCCGGGGAAAAAGAAAAAAAGATATTAAAAATCTCATGGGATTTATGTTGAAAACATTGTCAATTGAATACCGAAAGAATCTTTTTTATGGATGTCAAAAAACTGATTTCAAATGAACACCCAAAAAAAAAAGTTTCCATCATTGCAAAAAAAATTGTTTTTTAAAAAAAAAGTGTTTTCCAATTTTCGGGTTTTTTTGATCGAAGAAGGGTGAAATATATTTTTTTTTAACAAAAAAATATTGAAACCCAGTAATCGATGCCACTTTGCATCAGTGTTACAAGTGCTCATTTTAAAAATTCCAATCAATTTAAAAGGGCCCACGTGGTTTACCGGAAGGGAGGCCTTTCGATTTCCCCGAAAAGGAAACCGTAACGTTAGTAGAGATATTTGCCGGGGAAGGCCGGGCCGAACTCCCCCGGGCCCCCCAAAAAAAACCAGGGTTTGGAAATTTACCTTCCAGCTATCCCTTTTTCCCCCCCAAGGGGGGGAAAAATGTACGGGGACAACTGGGTAAATCGAGCTTAGATGGAATCCCCTTGCTAAATACCCCAAAGTAGAACCTTTTTCGCTCTAGGGGATTGCTGACCTCATTATAGTATTTCTTTTTTAAGCAATGGGCAAATCCCCAAAAACCGTATATGAATTTTTCCATACGAAAATTTTGATAATCATGGTTCCGTTGTAATTGTTCTTGGGCAAAGCAATACACTTGTCGATTTATTAACCCCGTTTTCCCATTTCGAACGTTTGCGCTTTATCTTTTTCTGTTTTTGGAAAAAGTAA
>JAFIRS010006651.1:0-34096 GCA_018342105.1 Gonioctena quinquepunctata | reverse complement strand
GTTATAATTATAATAATATATTTTTTTTTCATTATTTACATTGAAACATGACGATAGTTTATGGGGAATAGCAAAACAAAATGGTAAATGATGAAAGGGCGGGATTCAGCTACATCGCTCAACCGGGAAAATACGCATACATACAACATAAACATATTTTGCATTTATAATATATTTTTATAACATAACCATGGGGAATATCGAGCCGTCATACAATATCACTGCTGCCTTGGCAGAAACAGAACTTTAAATCGGTTTTTGAAATTTTGGAAAGAAAGTTCCTTGAATTCCACAGGGATGGTATTTGAAGTTTAGCCGCATTATGGGAAAAACTACGGGTGAAGATCATCTCAGTCTGCCTGTGAATTAGTAGCATTTATTTATTCATAACTTTTATTCATGCAGTGTCAAAAAGCGGGAGCCCAAGGCTTCTAAACTCTTTTAGTCTGGTTCACAAGTGCCATTTGGTCCCGTTGGAGAAGACCTTCACGTTAAATTATGACCAGGGTGTCATTGGATGTAGAATTTTTTCTATATATGATTTACGCTTTTCCCCATGTCTCGCAAACAAATAGTTCAAAATATATAAACAATTTAGTAAAAAAAAGGGTTGCACCAATATTTATAATTTTAAATGAGCGCTGAAAATACAGGTGGAAACGGATGACCAGGGGCGCACGCGGTGCTCTGCTCGGATGCGCAAACAAAAAAAAATATAACTTATTAAATATGTATATTAAGGATGAAAAAAATTAGCCACTTGCCGAATTGCTGAATAAACAATCATCCTAAAAAAAAAATATAAATTGTATTATTAATTATGCTTTTGTTATTTGACAAATTTTCCCAAGTGGGAAGTACACAAAAAAACCTTGATAATTTCCAAACCGGAAGCCAGAAAAAAATTATTTAAGAAAGATCCTTGGTGGAAAAATTGAAAAAATTTGATTACCTATTTTTTTATTGGCTATTGAGAATGCTGAAAATGTGAAAACATAAAAAAACATTGATTTTTTTTCTCCACTGATTTGTTTTTTCATTGCTGAAAGCCACAAATTTTATTTATTTATTTTAAAGTACAATTGTTTGGAAAATTGTTATAAACAAATACATTGTTCATGAGTGGGTTAAAAGAATTCTGAAAATGTAATAACTTATAAAAATTATGATTAAAAAAAATCGTTCCTCAAAAAAAAGTTTATTGCTCAAAATCGCACTTGTTAGTTAACAATTTTTTTTGCAAATATTGATATTAGGAAATCATTTTTCTCAAATCATCATTTCCATTGTTCTTTCTTATTCTGAAAAAAAAATTTTAATTTTTTTATTTGGTTATTAAATAAACAATTTGTTATGAACAAATAAATTTTCAGATATATTTTTTTTACTACAAAAATAAACAAAAATTACCATGTGTCGTTTTTCGAGCATTTTTTTCTTCTATTTTTTATTTGATTTTCAAAATTATCATGCTCTTAACTAGATTTTTTTTTCTTACTTCTTATTATTATAATCATTATAACTTATGAACTATTTGAGATACAATGAGATCACTTGAAATCTCTATTGTTCTTTATAAAACGATGAACAAATTGAGCTTTCATTTCGGACTCCTACTCAATCATTTTTACTATTTTGTTATTTATGAGAATACTTCGAAAAAAAAAATTTTTCAAGGCTATCAAATTTGATTATCTTGCAAACTATCAAAGATTAGATGAAAATACTTTTCGTCTTTTTTGTTCTTCATTCAACATAATTTGAGCTGTTGGTCGAAGCGTTCACACATCATTTATTGAGTAATGAGAAAAAAATATTGAGGAAAAGGAAATTTTCTGACTTCTTCAGCCTTTTATCTTAGAAAATAAAAGTGATATTGACATAATATATGATTTTTAAAACTATATTGATTACTTCATTCATAACTTCTGTACTCTATTCTTACTCATTTGTTGACATTATAGTTCTGTTTTAATCATTTATTCGATGAATACCCTCAATACATGCTGAGAATAATTATAAGCACATGTTGAGAAAACTTTACGCGTCACTCTGTAAACTTATTTACTTCAATGCGCGAAAAACAGGTGATGGGCATAATAACAAGTCAAGAAAAGTGCATGAAGTTTTGAAGCTGATATTTTCCTGTTTACTGGAACCAATACGTTAGCTGTATCAACTGCCGAATTTATTTTTTTCCAAATTTTCCATTTCCGCATAGACAGATACAAAAGGAAAAATCAAGAAATAAAACGAAGTTCAAAGTTACTACAACCGCATTAGCGTTGTTTAAAATTATATACATATAATTGTGTACTCTATGTGGTGTAACAAGTAAAACTGACAGGTTAGGAATGAATCTTACAATTATATTTAACCAACTACACCTGACGGGTGTAACTTGGAAATAGTAACAGTGGTGCCAAATGTTTGTACGAGTCACTAAATCTGATTTTTGTTAGAATTTTGTTTGACGTTATTCCATAAATGATTGGATTCATGGATAAAATCTGGATGACATACTTGTAGGAAATTTAATTTCCTACAAAAAAGTCCCATAAACTGAACCGCTAAGATTGATATTCCTCGAGATATAAAGCGTTTACTTCGTCGTCATATGTTCAACATGAATTATAATCTGCACTTTGTTCAGAATATATTGTATTGACTCTGTATAAATAAACTTCATAAAATGCCTTCAAATGGACTCTAGTAGATGAATGCCATTAGAATATATTGAAGACCAGATTAGTTACCCATATTCCAAGCGAAATCTCACATATGAATTGAGGAGGGTATTAAAACTTTCTTATTTTTTTATGTTCGTTGACATTGACTTTAGTACCACTGGAAAATTCTCAATTCTGAAAAATTCGAATTTGTCTTACTTCCCCCGTTTCTTCCGTAATTATCGTAGTAGAATTCTGTAATTATCAATATTGTTAGATGTATCGAAAATGAGTCTAAATCTCTACTGAGGTTACTCTTAGTGACATACACTGCGCGCCAGGGGCGATGGAATATATTGATTTTTGCGAAAAATGATATTAGGGTGCAAGATAAGTTCAAAACTCCTACGGATTCGTGATCAGGGCATCAACATCAGTGCTTATTCCATATTTTCGCTGAAAAATTTTCAGTTCGGAAGAATCCGAAATTGTCTCACTTCCCATGGAAACGCCCCCGTAACTTCCGTAATGATTGGAGTAGAATTCTGTAATTCTCACGATTATAAGATAAACTGAGGATGAATCTGAATGTTTTCTGGGGTTAACCTGAGTGACATACACTGCGCGCCAGGGGAGATGGATAGAAAATTTTTTGCAGATTTTATAAATATAGAACGTGATATTGAATAATAATTATCACTGATAATGCAGTTTTTGTGAAAAATATTTCTACATTGCGTTTATCTTCAATGAATAATAATGAACAGGAAAAGAAAGGATTTTTTTTTGAGATATGCTTCAATAACATACTTTGATTTGTTTTTTCATTTTGAACACTTTTTTCGATATTGTGACGTTTTCGGAAATAAAGTTCAATACTTCTTCAAGAAAATCCATATTTTTGTACGAATCCGTAAGAATTTCGAGCATATATTGCCCCCTTATATTAGTTTTTGCAAAAATAAATATATCGATCGCCCCTGGAGCGCAGTGTTTGTCACCCAAATCAACCATCGAAGAGATTCAAACTATTCCTCAGTATATCTTATGATCGTGGGAATTACAGAATTCTACTCCAATAATTACGGAAGATACGGGGGCGTTTGGAAAAGAGACGAATTCGGATTTTTCAGAACTGAAAATTTGTCAGCAAAAATTCGGATTGGCACTGAAGTTGATTTCCTGATTCCGAATCCGTAAGAATTTTGAGCAAATCTTGCGCCCTTGTGAATATTTTTTCGCAAAAATCAATATATCCATCGCCCCTGGCGCGCAGTGTATGTCACTCAGATCAGATTAGAAGAGATTCAGACTCATTTTTGGCATATCTAACGATCGTGGAAATCACAGAATTCTACTCCAATCATTACGGAAGTTACGGGGGCGTTTCCATGGGGAGTGAGACAATTTCGGATTTTTCCGAACTGAAAATTTTTAGAGAAAATATGGAATGAGCACTTATGTTAATGTCCTGATCACGAATCCGTAGGAATTCTGAGCATGATTTGTCCACTAATATTATTTTTCGCAAAAATCGCGCAGTGTATGTCACTCATGTCAACCTCATGAAAAAATTTAGACTCACTCCCAGTATATCTACCGATCGTAGAAATTACAGTATTCTACTCCAATGATTAAGGAAGATAAGGGGCGTTTCCATGGGAAATGAGACAAATTTGGATTTTTCAGCGAAAATATGGATTATTACCAAAGTTGATATCCTGATCACGAATCCGTAAGAACTCTGAGCCTATCTTGCCTTGTTCCTATGAAAAGTGAGGCACACTGTATATACATATAAATAGAGTGAAATTCTTTGATGTCTATGAAATTGTGGCATTGGAGAAAAAAAAATTGATTCCAGAAAAAAAACCATTTTAACCCACGACCTCAAATCACCTGTCTTATGCTCTACCAACTAAGCTTTCGCGGGCACTGAGTTCACATCTGCATTTCGCAATACCGTTTCTTCCTAGAATTTAATGTTAGTTGTTGGAACATGGAAAATGAAATATGCAATATAAAAACTACGCATGTTATCAATGGTCACCAAGAACATATTTTACCTATTGCCGACGTCGTCAAATTTAACGGCTTCAGTCGATGTACGGCGCTGATCTCGGGCCACTGGAAACGAGATAATTGCCAAAGAGTAAAATTTCTACTATCTGTGATTACATATAGAAAATAGAAAGGATTTTGTGTCATTCAAGACAATTTCTTAATTCCAGAAAAAAAACATCTTCGAGCAGGATTCGATCCCACGACCTCAAGGTTACTAGACTCATGCTCTATCAACTGAGCTATCGAAGATACTGGGTTCACATCTTCATGTCGCGATATCGTTTTTTCCCAGAATTTAATGTTAGTTGTTGAAACATGGAAAATGATATATGAAATGTAAAATCTATGGTGGTTATCAATGATCATCAAGAACAGATTTTACCTATCGTCGACGTCGCCGAATTTGCCGGCTTCAGACGATGTTCGGGCGCTGACCTCGGGCCACTGAAAACGAGATTAAACAAAAGACGACGCGACCACCTTTAACGACGAAACCATCTCTGACTAGATAGTTGTTCCGATTTGGTGCAAGAAAATTATATCTGGGAGTCTTTTTAGATTTATTGTATATATATTGGTCTCATATGTACTGAAAAGGGAAACATTCTCAATTGAATATTGAATAGAAAGGTTTTTCTGAAAATAGAAAAATCCACGATCACAATTCAGTTTATTTTGAATATCTAACAGAAAACAACTGCTTTTCGGGCTAAAGCAACGCTGGGCATTCAACTTCATATGATAGATATTATGAAAGAACCATAACTCAAAAGAAAAAACCTAAAAGTGAAAATTTGCATTTTCATTAAGATCTTCTACTCCAGTTTCGATTATGCAACATTTTCATTCGAAATACACTTGTTATTTATATTCATTCCAATCACAAACCCTGAAAATTAACACAACACTATGGAACTTGGAACATTCATTCAATCCATGAAAAATCACTGAAATTATCATTTTCTACACGTAACCAAACGAATTTGATTGAAAATCGTAGAACACAATAATCTAAAGGTATTGAAAACGAAGATTGAAATATATGTCTGGGTTATTAATCTATATGAGGTTTCCAGAAGGAGGTTCAATATTCAATTAAGAATATTTCCATCTTCAACATGATTTCCACCAAGAGGTTATCTTGAACGATGGAAAATAGTGACTAAAGTTTATCTTTGCGTCGCTAATGATTCCACATCTGATATAATGAACACCCTGTATATATTTCGGAAGAAATCAGCCTCACAACAAGATTTACTTGTTTCACAGACATACAGTGTCACACATAAAGTACGCAACATATGGAAGTTTCTTTTATTACTAGATATAATGAAAATTTGACTTCACAGTTAGTTTGTACCTGAAAAATGGGTAAGAAACAGCCTCTTTCCTCTTGTCATGTGCTATTCTAAATTTGTCAAATTTGAAATTTTTTCCGAAAATCCTCAAAAAATCAGTTTTTTTGGAAATTCCGAAAAATTCCAAAGAAAGAAGTTGCTCGGTTTCTAATTTTATACCTTTGCTCCAAATTTGGACTCTCTACTGTCACTTCAACTTTTTTCCAATGTTTTTGATTTTTGGAATCTTTCGCTCTACCGATTCGAACGAAACATGATTCAAATATCATAATTTTGATGAATGCGAGACTTAAATGTCATACATGCACAGAATATACCCACATTGGCCTGTTATCAGGAAAAAAAATAAATGCACCTCCAGAAATTCGTCTTTGTTGTTGCAAAGTTCATCTAGTTTTTTCATTTCATTGTGAAACTGATTCGGATTCTCAATGTATGGACGTTAGTATGTCAGTAATCGAATGAACGAATTTCTCTTCATTCTCATTACACTCGCATTGCTTTTTTTAACAGATTTGTATCCCGTTAGCTGCAGATGAGATCGAAATATTTAGATGTAGTTTACACCCAACAGTGTGACTGTTGGATGTGAACTGTTCGATGTAATTTTCGAGCAAATAATAATATCTCGCAACGTTTTTTGAATCAATTTCATAAATCTCATATTCTTTATTTCCACCATTAGATGTGTAAAAAACATTAAACCAAAATAACTATAACCAAATTCACAACAAAACATCGTAACATTCATTTATTTATCTCAATGATCTTATAAAGAACCCGAATTCATCATTCAGTATGCCGTCCTTCCCGTTCTATACAAATTATAGTCCATTTATTCACAGACTTTGTGGCATGTTTAATAAATAGGGGATTTATATTAGCACAACACTCCCGAATGGTATTCTCTAAATGTTCTTTGTTTGCAAAAGGTCTGTGCTCATTCAATTTTTGTTTCAGATAACCCCATAGAAAAAAGTCCATTGGAGATAAGCCTGGTGATCTTGGTGGCCAATAATCTTTCCAATCTCGTCCTATCACTTTGCCCCTAAACATCTGACTGAGACACTGTTTCACTTCTACCGTTTGGTGGATCGGTGCCTCGTCAAGCTGATACCACAAATTTTGTCAGAGGCAGATTATTCAAAGCTTCAGACAACTGATTCATAAAGAAATTTCTGTAAATGTCTGCGTTCAAATTTTCTCTAAAAAAATATGGTCCAATTATTTGGTTATGTAATTAACCACACCACACATTTGTCTTGAATGAATATTGGTCACGGCATTCTATTACAAAATTTGGATTATTGTTGGACCACCAGCGACAATTTTGGGAACTAACTGTTCCGTTCGACGTGAAAGTTGCTTCGTCTGTCCATAAAATTCTGTAGGGAAATGTGATATAATTTTCTCTCACCTTGGAACCAAAATAAAAATCCTGCTCGAATATCGATATCTCTTTCTTTAAGAGTGTGTTTACCTTATTGGATTATGTGGTTTCTTGGAACGATTGTCCACAGAGCCAGTTTATTTGAATGTTTTCAATATCCTTCCCACGGTACTAAAGTGAATATCCCTTCCTGGATGCCGGTGATTCAAAATACAAGCAACATCTGGATGTGGCACATTCTCATCACATAAAAGAACGATTTCCACTTTGTCTTGTGTGGATAACATTGTACATAAAACTTATTTGTGAATTATGAATGTAGAAAAATCTGTACACAAAACAACTGGATTTACTAATCGCAATTATTTGACATTAACCAAAACCAAAAATTTTTTTTCAAAAGCCTACGAAGGGAAAATTTTATTATGATTCGATCATTGTACTATTTTCTTCCCGAGATGTTTCATTGTCTTGTATTGTTTGAAATCAGAATTGTGATATCATGTTTACTACAAATCGCTAGAACGGAAGTCTTTTGGATAGTTATGGAACTGTAGGTCTTTGTTTAGTTTACAGAAAAGTATGATATTTGGGGTTTGTTTGTTACTGAATTTTTGGTCAGAAAAATAATCAAACTGGATAAAAATCTATTAAAAAAAAGAAATACGAGTGTAATATGAATGAAGAGAAATTCGTTTATTCGATTACCGACACATTAACGTCCATACTTCGAAAATCCGAATCAGTTTCACAATGAAAAGAAAAAACTAGATGAACTTTGCAACAACAAAGACGAATTTCTGGAGGTGCTTTTTTTTTCTGGTAACAGGCCAATGTGAGTATTTTCTGGGCAAGATATGATATTGAAGTCTCGTATTCATCAAAATTATGAAATTTGAATCTGTTTCGTTCGAATCGGTAGAGCGAAAGATTCGAAAAATTAAAAAGAATGGAAAAAATCGAAGTGACAGTAGAGAGTCCAAATTCGAAGGAAAGGTATAAAATTGGAAAGTGAGCAACTTTTTTCTTTGGCATTTTCGAAATTTCCAAAAAATTTTTTTTAGGATTTTGAAAAAAATGTCAAATTTGACAGGTTCAGAGTAGCACATAAGAGAGGGAAAGAGGCTGTTTTTCACTAATTTTCCGAGCACAAACTAACTGCGGAGTCAAATTTTCATTATACCTCTTAATAAAAAAAAACTTCCATATGTTGCGAACTTTATGTGTGACACTGTATGTGGATAGTTTGTTTTGTTATGATTATTATTGACGGGGTGAGAAGCCAAGAGGTACAAATGACAATTCTATCATTTTGTGAAAACTCAATTTGAAATTAAATCATTTTGATGAATTCCCTGAAACTTTCGGTCTGTATAATGCTTTGTCGCCGCTAGATCTCAGCACATTTAAAACATTCTTGTATCCCTTTGCCATCAATATTTCATTATGTATTAACTACTTTTTTGTGGGTCCTTCATACTTTTTCAATCTTTCAATCAAAAATAGGGATTCCTTCCGCTTCATTTCAGTGAAATATATTAAAATTTTCACGAATATTTTTCTGCATTCTTCAAATTAAACATAATCACTAGATCATGCAAAATAACTGAGATATGCAAACATTCATACATTTTTGACAAATAATATACTTTCCTATAACGCAAAATTCATAATTCAGGTTGTTGATACCTGACTGAATTCAACAATTTTTTTCAAAAATCCATAAACTCCATATCAAAAATGCACGTTAAATTATAAGTTACTATCAACTTCAAATATACCAGTTACTTACAGCTCCAGGCGGGTGAATAGTGATTTATTTGGGCAAAAAAGTTCACTAGTAAAATTTATTCAAGATCCACAAACGTTCAAGGAAATCATTCAAGTCAATATCACCCCAGGTATGTTCCTGTATGTCAGGGAAAAAATAAGTCTTTTCCAACCATTTTGGTAAATCTGTCATGCCAACCTGTTTGAAGATCGGAATGATTTACGTTGTGCCCATTTAATGTTTGTTCACTTTGTTCACACAATTTTTTGTAAAAATATTCTGTATTTATCTGGGGTTTGTATTCTTATTGGGTTTGTGGTGAACTGCAATACATTTCAAATTCAATGAAAAATAGAGGGCCGTGTGTAAAATATGGTATTTTTTTCATCTTCAATGGCATACTTTTGCGGGAATATTTTCGAGCATTTCGTTTCATTTCCCTCGGTTAAGACTATATTATAGAATGGCATATACACAAATAAATAACTATTGTTCAACAGACCATGGAAATAATGAAAAGACGAGTGGAGCGGCAAATAATGATGGTAGACTGTTCGACAGATCAGATGATTTGATGACGAAAATTGAAAACAATGGGAATGTTCTGAATGAATTGGTAGAAGATGTATCCGTCCTAAAGAAAACCCAGATCAGGTAAGAATATTATTTCTTTTTTCCTTTAGTTAATAAATTTTAACAAACATTTCAATGGTGAATTCACTTTAGTTATATTTGCAGTATTTTGTAAAGATCTATTGATTTTACTGTCGATCATCAGTTTTCTATGGCAAGATTTTGATGTACAAAGAGGTTGATGTGCAAAGAGGTTGATCCAAGCGGCAACCTCATCTGATTCAAAATCTTGCTGCGCAAGATTACCTATTTAATATTCGCGGCAAGCTTTTGAATCTGCTACTTACAGAATAACCTTGATCAAACAATTGAAGGATGACACACCAATTTTGAATGGAATCGGGCTATAATCACAAAACTGTTCACCATTTTGGAGCCGCCATCTTGAATTCGTGGATTTTGACAGAAAATCATGATCTGCAACCCCAAAAACCCCCACATAAAAATTTGTATTGGAATCGAGCTATAAATACAAAACTCATCGCCATATTAGAGCCGCCATCTTGAATTTATGAATGGTGACGAACAATTCGATATCTCTGTCCCCGAAAACCCTAACATACCAAGTTTGAATAGAATTGAACTATATACACAAAACTCGCCATTTTGTTTTTTTTCTAGCGAGAATTCCATAGTACATTGTCATCGAAATTATGAACACTTGCCAAATTTCACGGTAATCGGACAACTAGAAGGAGGTCGAAATCAAGATGGGGAAACTATTACTCATATTTGAATTCGAAAAATTGGCGGTGATTCATTTATTACCAACATAAAAAGAAGGGAAAGTTATTTAATTTTATCTGTCAGATGTGTGAAGTTTGTTTATTTGGAACGGTGTAAAAAGGATTTTTTCGTTAAAAACGACAATATTTTGTGCGAAGTTGTGCCGAAGATGAATGCTGGTAAGTTTATGCTGGTAGAAAAAGGAGGTATGTTAGTGATTTTTGTGCTTGAAAATGAGGTTGAAAAAATTGGAAGTGATTTAACTCGGGAACGGTATGAGGCCTCCGCATTTTTCTTCCGGATTCGTGTTCAGGAGACAAAAACAAGTTTTTCAACTATATATTCAGAGATCATGTGTACGCTAACTTTATATTTACCCAATTATTTCAACCTGTTCGAAAGTATTTTAAATGGTCAGAACTATCTATTAATTTTAGGAGATTTTAATTTACCAACTCACATAACTGTGATAATGAAGGAGTATACTATGCACGATTTCTCATTTCAACAATCTAATACAATATAATGACATCAAAAATTCTGGTGACAGGTGCCTATATCTACTCATATCCAATTATAATTTGATAGATATACATAGGGCCGACAACACGTTGGTAGCTATGGACCCTTACATCCAGCAATTGAATTTCATATACCTCTGAAATACACAGAAACCAAATGACATTGAAGAAATAGTACTCATATGACTACAGAGAAGGTTACTCCACCTTATTATATCATTTAATAAAGGTACAATTGGTCTGATCTTTTGAATGTGGGATGCGACTGCCTCGATATATTTCATAAAATAATTTACACTATGCTAGACCAAGGCCATTTCGGAGTATGTAGTAGAAGAAACTGCACACAAACCCGAATAACCATTCTGGTAGTTAATTAATGAAATTAACAACTATAGAGCAATGAGCATAATTAACGTAATAGCAATTTTTATTTAACAAATTGTATATAGCAACTTAACAAGCGTCTAAAACCAAATATCCCAGATTTCAGCAAGGTCGTCACTGATAAATCTACAGTCTCAAACCCTTTGTATCGACAGAGTATGCCTCTGAAGTAATAAAAAACAACTGGATGTTATCTATACAGACTGTGAGAAAGCCTTTGACAAGGTTGACTACGGGCTGCTCCTGGATCGATTGGTTGCTATGGGAATATCACACTCTACATGTCTGTTTTTAAAATAATATGTGTTGAACAAGTATACAGCAACCTCAGGTGTACCGCAAGGTAGTACCTAGGTCACTTTATCACATTGTACATAACTCCTTTCTCGATTGCCTTTGTGAATCTATGGGACTGCTCTTTTCTGATTATCTTAAACTCTTTAAAACAAATATTTTCTTCCCAAGACTGACTTTTACTACAGACACATATGAAAAATATCAGTCATTGGTTCAAAGATAATGAAATATTGATAAACATAAAAAAATGCTCTGTAGTTACCTTTACACGGAAAACTAACATTATTGAACATACCTATAACACTGACGGGGTCGAATTGGAACAGGGGAGTGAAATCCAAGATCTGGGAGTTATCTTTCAGAGCGATATGAAGTTCAATTCGCACTACACTAAGACGGTCAATGAATCATTGAAATCTTAATCATTAGAAATAGCAAGTCCCTCAAACTGGGAACAATGATCAAGCTCTATCATGCTTAAGTGGGACCACATCTGGAATTTGCAGCACAAATATGGATGCCTTCAGCCCAAACACATATAGACCGCAATGAGGAAGTGCAAAAATATAGGTGCATGCTAGATTGCTTCGATTTCAAGAGTTTGTTGGATGAAAGAAATAAACAGGCGGTGTTATTTGTATACCATATTTTCAATTATACAAAATACAAAGTCTATCACCTAATCAAATATATATACATAAACGTCCCTAAAATCAATTTAAGAATTTTAAATCATGATGTATTCAAAACAAGATTCACCAGTAAACCAAATGTTATTGATATGCAATCAAACACTCAAGCAAGCACACATAGATATATTCGACACAAACTTAGATATAGTCTGTACAGTTATCTGTTATTTTCGTTTTGCTATATTTTATTTCTTTCCCCACTGCCATTACTTGTGATTACCAATTGTGTTTGTAATGAGAACAATAAATAAGTTAATAATATTTACAAGAACACAGAACTGGGCAAACTGTCTTTGTCTGTCATTTTTAAAGTTATTGCTGAATCTTAATTCCTATAAAATGGGTTCAGTATATAATTATCCTTACGCTTATCGCTTACCTTATTCGTAGTTGACTAAATCAATCTCTGTTCTCTTTTATCTTCTCATTCAACTAGTATGCTGTCCGACTGTCAAACGTAAAAGGTGAGAAATGTAATAATTGTGGTTGTATACTCTCAAGAGTATGATTTTTCATTTGGAAGGACATTAATTCGCAGTGTTTGGTGGGTGCCTTTTTTACACAGATAAATATTATGGGTTTTGTTATCTTTTTCAAATTGAGCAAAGTTGAGGATTTGTGGCGAACTTGAGGCTCTTACGGTCCAAAACATGAATGGACAACATCATCTGTTGTCACTTTGGGAAAGTAAACTCTGGGGAACTTTACAAGTTCATTAATTTATTATTGATAAGTACGGCTTGGCATTCGGTCACTCTTCAAGATAAGGAAATGAAACCATTGCATTATGAAATTGTATTTATTGTAAAAATCACTTCTCTTGAATCACATTCGAATAACTTTCTGGAGATAATTGGAATCAGCACAAATAAACACGACTTGGAAAATTCGCCTTTTATTAACACATCAACAGTTGTATTTAATCGCCGTGTCTCGGAGAGTTCCGCGAAAATTGATTAATTTAACAGTAATGTAAGTGAAAAAAATTCAATTCTCGCACACACATAGCTCTGTAATATTACTACAAGTTTGTTAACGAATAAAGAATCCTTCCATATATAAGAAGATAATTACACTTTTATTGTCATACAAAGGAACTTCACACCTGCAAATAAAATAAAGAAGGTCCCACAAAAAAAACAGACTTTTTGAGGTAGTGGCTGGATGATAACGAAAACAAACTATGGTGTGCTTTTTATGCAAGGTTGAAAAACAACCAACAAAAGAAGTCAAATCCGCTTGTTTTTCTTGTGATTCCTGCCGGAATCTTATTTGTACATAGTGTTCTGATCTTACAGCATCAGAACTAAAATGTATGCCACTCCAAAAACGCACTTTGAAATTTAATTGCAAAAAATGCAGAAACAATGAATATGTGGAAGGTTTGCAATATACTATAAAAGACAAGGAAGAAATAATAAATAATAAGAATTAAATTATAAAAATGTTACAAGAGAAACTTAACAACTATGAATCATAACGCACCTGCATAACAATGCCTACTTACTCCAAGGCTCTACAACAGAGCTCGAATACATTTTCTAACATAGCTCCACCAAACGCTCCCGATATGATAATAAAACCTAAGATCCCCCAAGATATGGAAAAAACTAAGAATGAAATTGTTGAATTGAAGATTTCATTGAGATTTATTGTTTTGAATAATTTGGTTGTTATGGTTTAGATATAAATAAAGTGTGAAAAATAATTGATCAATTTCTTTGATTTTCTACATTCTCTCTGCTACTGATTTGAATACTGATATTCAAAAGGTTATGGGCCCAGGTTACTGAAACTGGATTCGCTGAGGAAAATCAAGAAATTTGCATAATTTCACCAAAAGCTTTTCTGCTGGAAACCTGACACATTCCTGACAAGTTTGACAAGAAAAACGAACTTTGTAATGATGAATGAAAAATTGGATACAGCTAAGATAGTTAAATTTAACGGAAGCAACTATCAACTGTGGAAATTCAGCATTTCTATTGCATTGAGAGCCTGTGAATTGATGGACATAGTGATAGGCATCGATAGTAAACCTGAAGTTACTCGGACGAATGTCGCAGAAGTCAAGATTTGGGAAAAGAGGAATAGCCAAGCAATGGTCATTTTTCTCAATACCATTTGTGAAGAATATCTTAGTAGTAGTATTAGTAAATTGTCAGACTGCCGCAGATATGTGGATAAAATTGATCACCATTCACGAACAGAAAACAGAAGTTTCCAAACATATCATATACCAGAATTTTTATGACCTCAAAATGAAGAATGGTGCAGAGATAGCTACATTCATTTCGGAAGTTGAGTCACTAGTAAAGCAGTTAGAAGACATGGGTGAAAATATATCGGATGTGGCCAAGATATCGAAAATAATCAATAGTCTCCCTTCCCAATATGACATGTTTGTTACTGCATGGGATTGTTGATTACACAAAGCGAACTTTTACGGAACTGATAGCTCGGTTATTGGAAGAAGAGCAGAAACAATCAAAGAGACATGAGAATGAGGAATCATTAGCGCTCCAGACCCAGTCTCTAAGTATAAAATCTGATAATAGAAGAAGCGCAACAAAAAACCAGCAAATACAAGATTTGAAACGAAGAACAAAATGTGGTGTATGCAAGCTTACTGGTCATTGGTGGCGAGAATGTCCAGAAAGAAAGAAAAATGGTAACTCGAGAATTTCTGTCAGAAAAAACGATGCTGAAGCACTGATCTGCAATCATGATGATCTTTCCAAACTAATAGCAAACACCAAAGAAGGCGAAGATGCTTGGTTAGCTGATTCAGGTGCAAGTGCTCATATGTGCTATCGACAAGAATGGTTCCAGTCCTTAAAACCCGTTCAAGATAATATCGTTGTTCAGGTAGCCGACAATAAAGTTATCAGACCAGTTGGCATCGGTGACATTTCAGTCAATGCTTTAGTTGACGGGGAATGGAAACCCAAAATACTTTCCGATAGCCTCTACATACCCGAATTGAGAAAAAATTTGCTATCTGTTGGAAAAATAACGGAAAAAGGGTTCACCGTGATAGCCAAGAAAGATAGATGTGAATTCTTTAATCCAGCAGGAAAATTGATCTGCGTAGGTATCAAGAAAGGCAATATATTTCAAATGCTGATGAAAGTAGAGTTGAAACTCGAATGTAATTCGGCTGCAGTTGGTAATCTCAAGCTATGGCATGGAAGGCTTGGTCATGTATATGAAAAATATGGGAAATATACGATTGAAAGTGGAGCCGTTGAAGGAGCAAGAATAGAAGGAAAAGATAATTCCATTTGCGAAGGCTGCCAGTTCGGTAAACAATGTCGAAGAAGTTTTTCTGAAAGTACCAGAGCAAGAGCCTACAATCCTGGTGAATTCATTCATACAGATGTATGTGGACCAATGAACGTGATGTCACCAAGTGGATCAAAATATTTTTTGCTTTTCAAAGATTATTGTACTGGATTTCGAATAGTCTATTTTCTCAGATACAAATCTGAAGTATGTGAGAAATTCAGAGAATTCAAAAATCTAGTAAAACGACAAACGGGAAATGTGATGGAAGTTCTTCGTTCAGATTGTGGAAAGGAATATATCAACAAAGAGATGACAAATATTTTCAAAAAGGAAGGTATTGTTCATGAAACATCGGCACCTTATGCGCATGAACAGAATGGAAAATCTGAGCGGGAAATACGAACTATCACAGAAAGTGCACGATCAATGTTATATGCACGAAATGTTTCATGTGAATTATGGGCTGAAGCTGTAAGTACCGCAGCTTACATTCTGAATAGAACACTTTCGAGGAAATCTGTTGATGTGACACCATACGAAAACTGGTTTGGCATAAAACCCAACATAAAAAATACGAAAGTATTTGGTGCTGTTGCTTACATACATTGTCCTGAAGATCTAGCCAAGAAGTGGACACCTAGAAGTAAAAAAATGATTTTTGTCGGATATGAAAAAGACTCATGCAATTATAGACTCTGGGATCCTGAAAATAGAAAAATTAATGTCAGTGCCAATGTGAAGTTTGATGAAACAAAAGATAACACATTTACACGAGGACAAGTTGAAAACAGGGTGATTTTTGAACTGAAATTTGGAAATGAAAGTGAAATTGATGAAAAAGAAAACGGAAATAACGAGGAAAATGAATGTTCCACAGAAAGAACAATCAGAAGCAGCAATGATGATATCGAAAATAATCCATATGAGCAGAGAGATCAGTCAAAAATAAAATCTCCAGATTATTTTCATGATGCGATGTTAGTCGAGATTGGAAATCCTGCCACCTTCGAAGAAGCTATGAAATCGAGACATTCTAAAAGGTGGACAACTGCAATGAATGGAGACGTGAAAACTGCATTTTTATATGGGGAATTAGAAGAGACAATATATATGGAACAACCGCAAGGCTTCGAAGAAGATAATTAGCTGTCTGAAGATAATTTCGTTTGCAAACTCAACAGAAGTCTTCACGGGCTGAAGCAATCCCCCAGATGCTGGAATTTAAAATTCAAACAGTTTTTACAAAGATTTGATATGAAACAAATTGATGCAGATCCCTGTATATTTGTTGGTGATATCGACGGTTTCAAAATCTACTTGGCTTTGTACGTTGACGATGGTTTGATTTTGACAAAGTCAAAAAGTGTCATCGAAAAAATATTGTCAAATCTGTCTGAAAATTTTGAAATAACGATCGGAGATGCAAAATGTTACATTGGTATTGAAATGAAAAGAAATGGAGAATCAATTTCTATTACTCAACAAGCTTTTATCAATAAAGCCCTCAGGAAGTTCAACATGTTGGAATGTAAAAACTCATCCGTACCCGCTGAACCAGGAAAAAGTCTGAGAGAGCCAATTGATACAAGGGAAATTGATAAACTTTGAAGAATATTCCATACAGAGAAGCTGTAGGAACTCTTTTGTATATTGCCATGAATACACGTCCTGACATAGCTTATGCTGTTAGCTTTGTGAGTCAATTTTGTCATTATTTCGATCATTCGTACTGGAATGCAGTAAAAAAGATCTTCAGATATTTGAAAGCTACCATAGATTATGGTATTGTATACAGCAAAACTGGCAAACCAAACTTTCAACTGATAGGCTATACAGATGCAGACTTCGGTGGAGATTTGGATACCAGGAAATCAAGAAGTGGTTATATTTTTCTCTTGAACGAGTCACCAGTTACTTGGGCTCCTCAGAGACAACAAGTTGTTGCTCTATCGACTACTGAAGCCGAGTATATTGCTTTGTCAGTAGGAGTGAAAGAAATTTTATGGTTACGGCTTTTGTTAGGAGAACTCAATTTTTCTCAAGAAGGTGTAACAATCATGAAAGTGGACAATCAGAGTGCGATAAAGCTTGCTAATAATCCTGAGTTCCACAAGAGAACAAAGCATATTGATATCAAGTATCACTTTGTTCGCGAAGCCTCTGAAAATGGAGTCGTCAAAATTGATTATGTGGAATCTAATTTACAACTAGCTGACATTCTCACGAAGCCTTTGACCAAGGAGAAGATTTCTTCCGCACGAACACAACTGAAAATTCAAAATCTAAATGAAATAAGGGGAGTGTTGAATTGAAGATTTCATTGAGATTTATTGTTTTGAATAATTTGGTTGTTATGGTTTAGATATTTATATCTAAACCATATTTATAAAGTGTGAAAAATAATTTATCAATTTCTTTGATTTCCTACATTATCTCTGCTACTGATTTGAATACTGATATTCAAAAGAAATAATGAATACTATCAATCAATCCGATTTGAAAATTGGCATTAGAAGTTTGAAATCTACGAAATCTGGATCGGTCATCATCAAATGCATAAACAAGACAGAATTTGAAATTCTGGAACATGAAGTCAAAAATAAAATGGAAAATATGTATATTATAGAAGCATCTATGATGAAGAAACCAAGGATTAAAATAACAATGTTTTAACAAAATATATCAAAGGAAAAAATTGAAACCCCAATAAAACAACAAAACGAAGTTCTGGATGAAATCAAGGTAACATTTATTGAAAAAGAAAAGGATAACAAGTCAACAGTCTATGGAGAATGCTGACCATCAACCTTTAGACAACTAATGCGACTGAATAAGGTATTCATAGGTTGGGAACGTTACTCAGTCTTTGAGGATCTCACAGTCCCACGTTGTTTCCAATGTCAAGAGTTTTATCATAAATAACAAAACTGCCCTAACAAACTCATCTGTCCTCTATGTATTGAAGAGCATAAACAAGAAAGCTGTCCGAAAATAAAAATAAATTGTGCCAATTGTGTTGAATCCAACGATACATACAAATTGAAAAATAGTGTTGACCATTACTCGACAGATACTAATTGTCCAACTCTACAATTCCATATCAATTTGACAAAAGATAAAATTGACTACAATAGTTAATGGTACTAGGGATCAAGATACCATCTTCGAAAATTTAAGTTCAAGATTTGTATCAAACATACATACACACAAATGAGTAGTTAAATAAAAACTTGTAATGAACGAAAACTGAAATAACATCTCATTTATATCAGAAGGCTGGCGGATTGTCTCCTTAAAATGGTCACTAAAATATCAAAATGTGGATTTTTTAATAATCCCGTGCTGCAAGATTCGTTTCAATACAATCATTGAATGTCAGCAGCTTATTGTCCCTGGAATAATAGTTATTTATTATACAAGGGAAAAGAGTATTAGATTTTAGTTCGAGGTTGTGTTGTCACAAAAATCGAGAGCCAAAATCTAATACTTTTCCCGTGTATAATACACATTTTTTTTCTGTGACGGGAAAAACGACGATTCATTAAAGTCAGAAATGATCGAAGTGAAATTTGAATCTTTAAACTGGTAGGCTGTTGTACTCATAGCGACAATTAGACCTGCGTTGCTAAGGAAACCTTTAAAGTAATAAAATAACTGTCAATTTAATTCTGTGATTTGATTTGAAAATTTCGAACTTAATGGTTGTACCGACTTATCTGAAAAACATGTCATTCATGCAATGCACATTCAATAATTGTACTTTTGATATAAAGGAAATTAAACTTTTGTATAATAAAATATTCTAAAATTAAATCTCTACCTTCACTTATGTGAACATATATCCGGAAAAAAAGTACTCACATTTTTCCTGGGGAAAAAAGTAGTTTCATAAAAAGTTATATTTTGTTAACTGTCAACAGAGAAAAAATGTCAAACTTTTTTCCCGTGACAGATTTTTTTTTTTCCATTTTCGTGACTAAAATGAGACATTTCAACTCCAATTAGTGAGAGAAGTCGTTCTTTCAATCCCTAGTGATTGAAAATATTTGACCAATAATGATACACATTGCTCATAGCGCAGCAACGGTTTTGAATTATTCGTATCGAGTAGGCTGGTTTCCAAATTAAATGCAAAACAAGCAACGGTCGCGCAGATTTTTATCCTTTGTAGGCTGGTTGCAATTTTGTTCCGACGTGTCGATGACACAATAGTTATTCTTGCAACAATTGCAAAATAATTCCTTCCAATGTCTGCGAATACGGAAGGAATCAGACTTAAAACACATGAGTAAAGCGCATTTAATCACTCGCCTGGTTGAGGTGCTCGCAGCTTCGTTGCTCGGACGCTCAACATCCAGGTTCGTGTTCAAATGCTACGCTTCACTCACATGTCCTAAAAATAGCTATTTTTTCATTTACTCGACTAAAATTTGACATATTTCAACTCAAATTAGTGGGAGAAGTTGTACTTTCAATCACTAGTGATTAAAAATATTTTTTTCACAAGTGTTACCTAGGTTGCCAATAGACAACCATCCTACACATTGCTCATACCGCAACAACGGTGTCGAAATAGTTGTATCGAGTAGGCTGGTTTTCATATTAATTGCAACACAAGCAAGGGTAGCGCATATTTTCATTCTCAGTAGGCTGGTTGCAATTTTGTTTCGACGAGTCAATGACACCAGAGTTATTAACCCAGATAAAGCCAATTTTTTTTTTTTTAATATTCAATCAAACTTCAAATCTTGGTCCTAGGGATAACCAAAAATTGATATTTTAAGTAATTTTTGCATTTCAATATTGGGTTTTTTCTGAAAACGGTGTTCTTTTGAAAGAACGGTGGCAAAATCACCAGTACTTTAAATTAAAATTGAACAAATTTTGAAGATATGGTTGTTGTATTTTTTAATGGAAATATGAATCATAATGTATGATAGCTAAGAAAGCAATTCTTTGGATGCAAAGTAATGGAATATTTTTGTCAAAAAAAATTACAATTTTTATGACAGACATAACATCGGGTCTGCTTTTCCTGATATACAATCAAATGATCTAATCTATCATATAGAGATGTTTCATGAAGATTTTCGGACTGACGGCTAGGACCTCTTTTTGTTATTTTTTTAAATGTCTCCAAAATTGTCCAAGTTGCCACTGACTGTCTAAATCTTAGGTGATCTTTTTTTTCGCCTCCAATTCTATATATTTGCCAAGCATTTTGTTCGGCCATGTCTAGACAGTGAGATATTAGTGGAAAACACCACTTTTTACCTCTTATATGAGTTCTATAGAGACTAATATTTTGATCAGCCCTGTCAACTCCACCCATGTTCTCATTGTACTTTCTTATTGCATTTGGTTGCGGTACGTGAATCGTTTTCTTCTCTTTCTGGGAAAATCTTTTTACTGGGAGGGTAGGCATTATTTTGGTATGATTTGAAGCAATAGTTACCACGCTGTTATCGCACCACTTGCATAAAGATATAGAATCAGAAGATACAAATTCAAATGTACCGCGTTCTTTTTTCTTCAAAACTGATGAGCGTGATAAAGGACAGTCTTTACCAACGCGATTTTCTCTCATTGTGCTCGTACCTTTCAGACCCATAATTTTGAGTTTTTTCAGTAAATGGAGGGAAGTAAAAAAGTTGTCAAAAAATTAATGAAAAGGGACATTCTTAGAATACTCTCTTTGTACTTCTGCAAATTCTAACACCACCGTAGCACCTAGGCCAAGATCCTTATACCTATTCGAAAGGACAGTGGTTGAACCCTGATAGGGTTCAAACCATTCAATATACCCTGCTACAGTTGTTCCCATTATCCAAATTCTCAACTTCGTCCAGTAATTCATGTAACGTTAGAGGCTTAGTCCAATACCTAAAAGAAAAGGGTGAATATGTAGTTGATTTTGCCACTGTTCTTTTAAAAGAACAAGTGAGTTATAAGTTATAAAATTCATTTAGCATACTTTATTATAACCTCACTTGTATTTCTACATTCAATTAGTACCATTTTTTGTCAAATTTGATAATATTATCCAATAAGAAGTAAAATAGGACACACTTTACATACCTTCTAATATCCATGTCAGATCACTTATTATTTTAGCATATATAAAATTGATTTTTCACTTGATTTGATCGAAATCACGAAAACAGCTGGTTAAAACATGAAATGAATGTTATTCCTTAAAACGTACTGGTGGCGTCATATCTGATCAAATAGTTGAATATCAGTAAAAAGGAAATATGTAATGTGTCTTTTAAAAGAACAGTGGCAATATCTGGGTTAATGCAACAATCGCAAAATAATTTCTTTTCATTTCTGCGAAAACGGAAAAACAACAGATTTAAAACACGTGAGTAAAGCGCCTGGTTCGTGATTAAATGCTACGCTTTACACACTTGTCCTAAGAATAGCTATTTTTCCATTTTCGTGACTAAAATGTAGCATATTCCAACTCGAATTAGAGAGAGAGAAGTTGTACTTTCAATCAATAGTGAATACAATTTTTTTTTCACAAGTCATTGAAAGTGTTACCTAGGTTACGAAAAAGCAACCATGATACACATTGCTCATAGCGCAGCAACGGTGTCGAATTATTCGTATCCAAATTAAATGCAACGCAAGCAACGGTAGCGCAGATTTTCATTCTCAGTAAGCTGGTTGCAATTTTGTTTCGACGAGTTGGTGACATAATAGTTATTTATGCAACAATTGCAAAACATTGTTTTAATTTCTGCGAAAACGGAAAAAATCAGACGTGAGTAAGGCGCATTCAATCACTCGCCTGGTTGAGGATCTGCAAATATTACCTGGTAATATGGAAATCTGAGATATCTGGTTGGTCTCAACTCAATCGATATCATCTTCGGAATCTCTTTTGTTCCTGTAATTAATCGGTAAAACGACAAGGCATATGCATTTTGAGAATATTATGTTGAGCGATAACTTGATAGTCTTCTGACAATCAAACAATTTCATTCCTTGCTTGGAATTTGAGATCGGCGGTTTAGGGTCTGCATTGAGTTTGAACCTCCTTATAACAGTTTTGAAAGAAATTATTGAATGCCCAGTGTATAAGTGTATAGCCAAAGCCTCCTTGTCGCTTTGACTATAGGGTTTTTTCGAATTGGTTGGAGATCTGGGTGCAAAAGTTGTCGGTTTTCCACCACAATCAGGCAATGTATGTGTGGCCAATGAAAAGGGTTGCTTTAGATTATGACAGAAATGATTTAGTCTGAAATTATCACTCTTTCCATAATGACAAATGCCATTTCGATATCTCGGGTCCAGATGGAATTCAAGATAAGTCAACGAGTTACATAGCCAAATCTTTGGAGGAAATGCTCTTGTTATCAACCATTCTGAGCCAACTTTTCAATTCTGTTACTATTGTGGGATGTCTCAGTCCAATGAAGGCCAAAATCTGAACTATTGTCTTTTCAATCGCTCGTAAAGAAATAGTATGTCCCATATAGTTTATAATAATAATATTTCTCGACCTGTTATAGACGTTTTGGTACACTATGTCCTCTTCGGATGAGAATAATACTCTAGATTATTCTATCGAAATGGCGTTAGGGTTTACTAAGATAAATTATAATAGAGAGATTGTTAACCACTATTCCGATGAGGATACACTAGGCTCTATCACATACTCATTCCAGATGATTGAACAGAGTACATGTGGGGCACTCCATTCTCTGATAATATTCCACCTGTTATTATCAGACTTGATGATAGTTCTGATGATTCAGATGGTAGTTTCCGAGAAGACCGAAAATGTTTCCTTCTCTGGCTACTCTGTAAATGACGAGGTCTATCTATATGGAGGTATTGGCAGAGTTGCGCTCTGGAAAACTGCCCGTATAATTCTCGGTATTTGGTAATTTTATGTCAAGCGAATGAATAAGTCTCCTTAGCAATACTTGGTCTATTTTTTTCTCTGATATCCACTTCCACGATATAGTGTGAATAGTTCTTTCATGTCAATAGACCTACTAGATGAGTATTTCTCACCTATTTTCGACCATTGTAGCTCATCGATGTTCTCGGCAGTTTAAAAATTGTTTAATTAGGAGAATTGAAGAAAACATTTTCTCGAAAAATAGATATGAAGTATCGATTCGATACTTCATATATAAACGGTTGAACACTGAACCCGTTTCAAACACTTTTTTCTCATCTATTCCAGTGTCCAAAGAATCCTCCACGATTGTCAAACGATTGGAGTAACCTATGATCCAATTCATGCAGTAAGTGAATACGACAATTGCATTCCGAAGGACTGCAGAGAAGTACAGGATAGAGGTGAGGATGGGCTGAATCCAATATTTACTTTCGCAGCTATTTATCCAAATAATGTTTCATTCCACGAATTATTTCACAACGTCGATAATGCCAAAAAAATGATCTTGCGGCAAAATAATTTTATGGAGCATACTATGAATCCAAAATGAAACAATTCAAATCCTCAGTAGATCATGAATCATTGATCAAAACATCTGGAGATACACACTTTTATAAATATGGACGACAATATAAAATATATTTTTCTAATATTGACATTTACAGTGAAACTTTTCAAAACTCGTTGACGTTATCAAATGTTTCACTTTTCATCACCAGTTGCAAAAAGTGAAATTTTTTGCAACTGCTGATGAAATAGTATATTGTGCAACAAGTGGGGAAAGTTCAACTTTTCTCATGAGTGTGGAAGTTTGTGGCACGAGCCTGAAGGGCGAGTGCCGCAAACACACGAGTCAGAAAAAGTACTTTCCCACATGTTGCACACTATAATTTTCCTACTTCTGCACAAATTTAAAGAATACAAGTAATGTTCCTTGATATTTATTTTAATGGTTAGCAAAACTAAAATAACATTAGAGTATCCTACCTCTTAACAGTTGAATAATTCATTTGAAATTATAGTTAATAGTAAAATTTGTACAATTTTGTATGGTCAATCCCGGAATGTCCTTTCTTTTCAGTAAATTTTATGTTATATTAATTGTAGAAGTTGAGGGTTGTTCATTCATATGCGGTGCATTTTCTGTCTCGATTTTATTGACAACGTTAATTTTAATTTTTAATAAACTCCCCTATGTATCCTTCTGCCACGGTATTGGATTGCCATCCTCCATGGCGCTTTAAGGTTAATATGTCCCCTCCTGCATTTACTAAAATTGTTGCCGAAGAACGTCTGAAGCAGTGACCTATATATAGATGGGGATTTTCCAATTATGAAAAATATGCAATTGTCTTAGCCATACTACCAAATTTGTTAATGCCAACCATCTGTCTAGTACATTTTCCTTGCTGGTAATTCAAAAAGAAACGTTTTTCTGGCAAATCAATCGGTCGAAGAACATCATATTTCATATATTCATGTATATATATATATATATATATATATATATATATATATATATATATTATAAAACTCTCCTGTTACGGTAAACGTTCCTGGCTTTTTTGTTTTTGTGTTCTAATTTCACCACTAAAGCCGAATTTAAATCCTCTAAATTATCGGTTTTTAATTTCCACAACTCTTCTCTACGACATTTCCCCGCTACGCCAATAGCCACTGCAACCTACAAATAAAAATATCAGGATGTAAAATTTTATTTTATCTGTGTGCCAAGCGGATACACTATTCACTGCACCACTGAGCCTTATTTTAAAAGTCTTGTTCGGAGGTATATATATTTATATATATATATATATATATATATATATATATATATATATATAGAAAAATCTACGAAACTATCTTGAGGATGCAGTCAAAATAACTGGGCTGGGTTAAAGAATACTCTTTGTTATATGGTCGAGCTTTCGGAAACGTTTATTTCCTTTTTCAAGACATCTAAAAATGTAAAAAGAACAAGTTTGAGTCACATGGTACTCCATAAATTGTTAGAAATACTTACTAACTTGAGAATGACATTATAAAGTTAAAAGCGTACATAGTCAGGAACAAACACAATTGAGCAGATTATTAATCAAAGCATTGTTTAAAAATCGCCAGTAAACAACATTACAACCACTTTTATTCAAAAACTAGAAAAATTCTCGTCATGGAGATGTCAAAATCAGTTCTGCACATGGTTGAGTTATGCCAGAAGAGCATAGATCATCAGAACAGGAAATGATATACATTAGACATATGACAGATGTCAATCTTCAAAGTGGGGAGGGATCAACCTGTTTGAATATATTGCCAACTTCACAGTGGCGGGAAATTTGAAAATTACAAAAATTATAAACCATTTGAACGAAGAGACCAACATAATGGAAAATGTTCATGAAATTTATCTTTATAAGCACATTGTGTTTGAGATTCCACATTCAATTGTGGTCCAGAAAGGTAATGTTGTTCCAATTTAATAATGTAATTGTACATAATACTCAGATTATTTAAATCAGTTTTTTTGTTCATGGTGTTAGAGTCATTATTAATATGGAACATTTCTTTGAAAATTCTTTTATTATAGTTATTTTCAGTGCGAAGAATTTTAACATTTTCATAGTCCATAGTGTGTTTCTCCTCGATCACATGTTCAGCAAGAGCACAAGAGCACTTCTTCCTATAACTTTTGTGTTTGTGTTTTGTGAGAGGTAATGCGACCAGATAAATTCCTCGAGGTCTGTCCAATATATGATTTGTTGCAAGACTGACAAGGTATATTATATACTATGTTTGATTGTTCTAAAATTTTTACAATAGTTTTAGTATTAGTGAAAATTCTCTGATTAGTTAGTATAATACGTTGAGCAACTTTAAGGTTATCATTTTTTATAATATTAATGAGTTTAAGAGTTAAATTATCAATATATGGTAAAGAACAGAAAAAAATTCGTGGAGAGTTATCAGGGGGGTTCGCTATATTGTTGTCTTGATTATTATTATTTGGGATGTTTTGATTTTCGTTATTCGAGTGATCATTCAGATTCTGGTTCCTGTTTTCAATGTTGGAGGTTAAAATACTAGAGGGTGAACTGAAACATAATTGATTCACCAACTTCCTTGGGTATGAATTTTCAAGTAAGATATCTCTAAGTTCATTTAAACATTGTATGGAAAAACATGGGTGTGACAACTTGATAATCCTGTCCTTCATTGCTATCACCAGGTTAATTTTCATCTTCGTTGGGTGGTAGGAGTGGTAATTCAGTAACCTGTTACTTGAACTAGGTTTACGATACCATTTGGTTTGTAACAAGTTGTTACTATTTCTGCATATGTCTAGGAAAGGTATAGTGTTATTCTCATCTTCTCGTTCTACAGTAAATTGTAGGTTTTCATCGTACTCGTTGAAAATATTGAGAGCTTCATCAATTCTATTGATTGGAACAGGTGAAATCAAGTCATCCACATATCTTTCTATGAAAGGTATATCAAAAGTTATCATAAAAAGATATGTGGATGACTTGATTTCACCTGTTCCAATCAATAGAATTGATGAAGCTCTCAATATTTCAACGATACAAAACTATGTAAATGAAAGATAACTTTCTCCTAGACATTGACAACTTGTTACAAACCAAATGGTATCGTAAACCTAGTTCAAGTAACAGGTTACTGAATTACAACTCCTACCACCCAACGAAGATGAAAATTAACCTGGTGATAGCAATGAAGGACAGGATTATCAAGTTGTCACACCCATATTTTTCCATACAATGTTTAAATGAACTTAGAGATATCTTACTTGAAAATTCATACCCAAGGAAGTTGGTGAATCAATTATGTTTCAGTTCACCCTCTAGTATTTTAACCTCCAACATTGAAAACAGGAACCAGAATCTGAATGATCACTCGAGTAACGAAAATCAAAACATCCCAAATGATAATAATCAAGACAACAATATAGCGAACCCCCCTGATAACTCTCCACGAATTTTTTTCTGTTCTTTACCATATATTGATAATTTAACTCCTAAACTCATTAATATTATAAAAAATGATAACCTTAAAGTTGCTCAACGTATTATACTAACTAATCAGAGAATTTTCACTGATACTAAAACCAGAGTAAAAATTTTAGAACAATCAAACATAGTATATAATATACCTTGTCAGTCTTGCAACAAATCATATATTGGACAGACCTCGAGGAATTTATCCGGTCGCATTACCTCTCACAAAAGTGATTGTAATAGGAAGAAGTGCTCTTGTGCTCTTGCTGAACATGTGATCAAGGAGAAACACACTATGGACTATGAAAATGTTAAAATTCTTCGCACTGAAAATAACTATAATAAAAGAATTTTCAAAGAAATGTTCCATATTAATAATGACTCTAACACCATGAACAAAAAAACTGATTTAAATAATCTGAGTATTATGTACAATTACATTATTGAATTGGAACAACATTACCTTTCTGGACCACAATTGAATGTGGAATCTTAAACACAATGTGCTTATAAAGATAAATTTCATGAACATTTTCCATTATGTTGGTCTCTTCGTTCAAATGGTTTATAATTTTTGTAATTTTCAAATTTCCCGCCACTGTGAAGTTGGCAATATATTCAAACAGGTTGCCCACTTTGAAGATTGACATCTGTCATATGTCTAATGTATATCATTTCCTGTTCTGATGATCTATGCTCTTCTGGCATAACTCAACCATGTGCAGAACTGATTTTGACATCTCCATGACGAGAATTTTTCTAGTTTTTGAATAAAAGTGGTTGTAATGTTGTTTACTGGCGATTTTTAAACAATGCTTTGATTAATAATCTGCTCAATTGTGTTTGTTCCTGACTATGTACGCTTTTAACTTTATAATGTCATTCTCAAGTTAGTAAGTATTTCTAACAATTTATGGAGTACCATGTGACTCAAACTTGTTCTTTTTACATTTTTAGAGGTCTTGAAAAAGGAAATAAACGTTTCCGAAAGCTCGACCATATAACAAAGAGTATTCTTTAATCCAGCCCAGTTATTTTGACTGCATCCTCAAGATAGTTTCGTAGATTTTTTTCTTCAACTAGTCAGTCAAGACTACCCTTCTATATATATATATATATATATATATATATATGTTGTGGTAATTTCTTGAACCTGAGGGTATATTTTCGGCTTGTTTTTCTTGGGTTTTAGGTTCGTGGATCTGACTTTCATAAATCAATTACAACTTTGTTTTGGTATAACACGTGTAATTCATACGTTTCTACGTTTCGACGGAAGGATCTTCGTCTTCATCAGGATTACAAACATTACAACTCTTCAAGGTAAAAACAATGAGTAAGTAAAATTGTACAAATCAAAAACAAATAATAATTACGGTTATTAAAAATGTTAATGCCGTAACTTCAAACATATGATTCGTTTGGACCTTCTCAGTTTGTTATGGTTTCTTGTTTTATATCCATAACAAGGTAGTGATTGAGTTGTTCACTTTACGATCTGGTGATATTAATTAGTTGCGCATGTGTAAGGTGGAAATGATTTATGGAGAGATAGTGTTGTGGACATCTGTGGGAAGTGTTTTGAATTGCATATTTTATTTGGTTAGGGAGCTATGTTGTTTTCGAGGGATTGTGTGCTCGGCTTGGATAGGTGGCGTTACTGTTTTCATATTAGATTGTGATAGATGCTGTTCAAGTCGGCGATATCAGTTTAATCGTTTACGCAGTTGGGAGTATTTTTGATGTGAATCATCTCAAATATTTCTCTCTTTTTTTTTGTTTTTTTCTGAACATAGAATGGTTGTTTTGGTATAATCGAACTCGTGGGTGGTTGTTTTTTATGTTTGAGGTTTTTTTTTTATTTTTTTTTTTTTTAATTTGGAGAAACAAGGCTTGAGGGTTTTATAACTTTTATGTGCGATTTTTAGGTTTAGTGGATCGAGCAGGTGTGAGATATTCTCTGAAAGGTGTTTTATGTATGGAATGGCTATATGTGTGGATTGGTGGGTTGTTTTTTAATCGTTAAGATGTTTGTTGTATAGCAGGTTGATACGTGATAGTAAGGCTGATTTTGCTTTCTTAATGGCAGTGGGTCGGTAAAGGGGGTCCGATAGGCTGATGGATCTGTCAGCTAGGCCGATCACGACAAACTTTTTTTGACAGTGAGGGTTACCTCAATTACCAGTCCAATCACCCTCACTCCCAAAAAAAGTCTGTCGTGATCGGCCTAGCTGACAGATCCATCAGCCAATCGGACCCCCTTTACCGACCCACTGCCATTAAAAAACAATTACCCCAAAAAATTAATCGACTACATTTTCAAATCACGTATCAACCTGCTATACAACAAACATCTTAACGATAAAAAAACAACCCACCAATCCACACATATGGCCATTCCATACATAAAACACCTTTCAGAGAATATCTCACACCTGCTCGATCCACTAAACCTAAAAATCGCATATAAAAGTTATAAAACCCTCAAGCCTTGTTTCTCCAAATTAAAACCTAAAATCCCCCACAACAAAAAAACACACACCGTCTATAAAATACCTTGCAAAGAGCCAAACTGTAACAAAGTCTATATTGGCCAATCCAAACAATATTTAGAAAATAGAATAAAATCACACAAATATTCAAACAACGCGGCAACAACCCTCAACAAACATAAAAAACAACCACCCACGAGTTCGATTATACCAAAACAACCATTCTATGTTCAGAAAAAAACAAAAAAAAATAGAGAAATATTTGAGATGATTCACATCAAAAATACTCCCAACTGCGTAAACGATAAAACTGATATCGCCGACTTGAACAGCATCTATCACAATCTAATATGAAAACAACCACCTACCCCGAGCACACAATCCCCGGAAACATAGCTCCCTAACCAAATAAAATATGCAATTCAAAACACTTCCCACAGATGTCCACAACACTATCTCTCCATAAATCATTTCCACCTTACACATGCGCAACTAATTAATATCACCAGATCGTAAAGTAAACAACTCAATCACCACCTTATTATGGATATAAAACAAAAAACCATAACAAACTAAGAAAGTCCAAACGAATCCTATGTTTGAAGGTACGGCATTAACATTTTTAATAACCCTAATTATTATTTGTTTTTAATTTGTACAATTTTACTTACTCATTGTTTTTACCTTGTAGAGTTGTAATGTTTGTAATCCTGATGAAGACGAGGATCCTCCCGTCGAAACGTAGAAACGTATGAATTACGAACCTAAAACCCAAGAAAAACAAGCCAAATATATATATATATATATATATATATATATATATATATATATATATATATATATATATATATATATATATATATATATATATATATATATATATATATATATATATATATATATATATATATATATATATATATATTTGGGGATTGGCGCGGTGGGTTAGCGTCCGACTCATGATCGTAAGGTCGTGAGTTCGATTCTCGGCCAGGGCAGAAATTTTTCTATTCAATTTGAGAGAATTAAATGTTAAATTTCGGAGCCGGGCCGAGGATGGTCCTCGACGATTCGCTGTTGCGTTCAAATTAACAGTGCTGCTCCTAGGTGGCGTATGGAGTTTGTAACAAGGCCTACCCAGAACACTATGGAATGATACATAAAAATATTCAACTTGTGACTGGCCATTGAAAAAAAAAAAAAAAAAAATATATATATATATATATATATATATATATATATATATATATATATATATATATATATATATAAGCAGAATTTGAATTTGAATTTGAAACCGAAATTTTAATAATGATCTAATTCTTTTCATCAACTAAAAAACTCACTAATTACAAAAAGCTATGTTAATGCGAGGAAAAAAGCGAAATAAATTCTAAAAATAGTTCCTTCTAAATCAACTTACCTTTATTAGTAGATATTCCTTGTCTGGAGCTTCGTTTGAGAATCTCTGCAATTGGTCTGCTGTCAATATGTTTGATTTTATGGGAACGTAATTGTCAGACTTTCTTCTCAAAAATGAACGTAATTTCTGACACGTGGATATATCAATGTCATTTTTTAAACTGATAGTACTCCGCAACATTGAATATTGTGACCAAAGTGTACACTTTCCGAAAAAGATTTTATTTTTGTAATCCTTTTCCATTCCATGATTGTTTTGTATGCCATTTCATACACTTTTTTCTTGAAATTTCTGGCAACAAATCTAACGTTACTTTTGCAGCTTTTTCCAATATCTCTGGTGGAGTATTATCAAAATCATCACTACTGTCAGTATCCATATTATATATTATAAATAGGTATATGTCTTACTAAAATAATATCCAATAGAAATTGCGATTTCCATCAAATCACTAATGGAAACTACCTTAAGAATTTAAAAAACTTCTATGATCTGACAGCTGTGATAACTATATAAAGCTGAACAGTAGCCAACTCAGATTTTGTCGATTTTTGTTGATTCTCCATATGAATGTATGTGGTGTGGGCAGAGTGCCGTGAGAAAAATATTTCTCACAGTATGAGCATACATGTTTTGAAATTAAGTAGCTATAGAATACGCTACTTTTCATAGCAGTTGTAGAAAGAATTTCACCACCAGTTGCAAAAGATTCAGTGAAAAATTTGTTATAATTTTAAGACTAAACTACTTGAAGTACTTCTTCATGGTAATTATATATATATATATATATATATATATATATATATATATATATATATATATTCTCTGTACATATTATGAAGAGTAGAAGGGCTAAGGAGTGTTCTAACTCACCTCGAGTGAGTTAGAATCCCCTTAGCTCCACACTCTCCGGTTACTCCCGCCATATTGTCCCGCACCGACGAATGGGGCCTGTCTCTGAGGTCTGAGACAGCTGGAAACGTTATGGGGGGTCGTTTTGGGGTCCAACCATATATAGAAAAAAATCATGGCTGCCGCTAAGAGAAAAAAACATGGCCGCCTATCATGAAAAAAAGAAAACAAGCTGATGAAAAAATAACCCCTTTAAAAACGTGAAGAAAAAAATACCACTCATTTGGAAAAAAGTCCCCGTAAACAAATAGTAAAAACCCCCACCCTCGATATATGAAAAAATGTTTGAAACAAAAAAACTCAAAGTGCCCTTTTGCATACATAAAAAGGTTTTAAAAAATTATTTCTTTGAAACAAAATTTTGAAAATCAAATACAAAAATAAAATGAAATAAGCTTACGTTTTTAGATGTTTGGTAGATGCACACACATACAAACACAAACCCAGAGAGCAAGAAAGAGAGCACTGAATAGAACAATGTTCACAGTTCAAAGGACAGATGATGAATGAACCTGACGCCTATGATCAGTCACCCATATCAATTTCCTACTGCGTACTTTAAAAACTGATGACTCAGCAGCATTCTTGGAACTGATGCGTGGCATAGGTGAGCGGATGAGTGTTGGCCAGTGGTTGTGGATTGGGGGTAAATTGGGGGTTGGCCCACCTGGGGAATGTGTTCCATGACGTAATCCTGGCGGCGTCGGTAGACTTCAAAGGTCAAAATGGCAACGTCAGACTTCAAGGCACCGTTGGATAGCTTTGGGTCGATTGGTGACGGAATGTATACTTCAACGGTCGTTGGTGGGTTCATGACGGGGTGGCCGCAGACGGCGGTGGAGGTTTGGTGGCGGATTCGGGGATTGATTCTGCTAGTGGGTGCGTACGTCGCTGAAACAGTGGTGCGTGGCATAGGTGCCTGGAACGGGAAGAAAAGACACCACCAAACGGCCTGTGCTGGGATAAGGCGTTCGATTTGGCGACGGAATGTGGAAGTCAACGGCTGAATTTCGGCGATTGGTCCATCTAGTGGGGTGCAAACGGCCGTATTTGGGTTGAGTTGGACTGTGTCGGGTTGAGTTGGTCAACCGTGACGTCGACCCAGAGGGATATGTGAGGGTTGGACCGTGGCTTTGGTCCGTGGAAAATTTGGAGTATTGGCCCACAGTGGCGTTGGCCCGTGGACAATTGGGGTTTATGGCGCAGTATTGGTATCGAAAACGACTAGAATGGCACAGTATGGTGCAGTATTGGTATCGAAAACGACGAGAATGGCGCGCATGGGTTGGCCCGGGAATTGGGGTTTATGGCGCAGTATTGGTATCGAAAACGACAGAATGGCCAGTATGGTGCAGTATTGGTATCGAAAACGACGAGAATGGCGCAGTATGACGCAGTATTGGTATCGAAAACGACGAGAATGGCGCAGTATGACGCAGTATTGGTATCGAAAACGACGAGAATGGCGCAGTATGCGCAGTATTGGTATCGAAAACGAGAGAATGGCGCAGATGGAGAAGTATGAGCAGATGCGGTACCGAA